>JAJOZX010000439.1:125000-237500 GCA_023014485.1 Bathynomus jamesi | reverse complement strand
CCTGGATAAAGATAATAAATAATAAGAGATAATAATCCTTGTACATAAATCGTTTATTATATGATAATAAGACTGAATTGAATGTTTATCAGTTATTTTTTTTATTTCTTTACAGTAGTATTTCTGTGTAAAATTAAAATTATTAACTATAATGATCCTTTTTGCCCTCTCAATTTGACGAATATACTGTGTGTGTGTGTGTGTGTGTGTGTGTATATATATATATATATATATATATATATATATATATATATATATATATATATTCACACACACACACACACACACACACACCACACACACAGTAATTCGTCAAATTGAGAGGGCAAAAAGGATCATTATAGTATACAGAGAGAGAGAGAGAGAGAGAGAGAGAGAGAGAGAGAAGGCTGACAAACGTAAACGTAAATAGACACTACAAACACAAAGTACAAAATAGAAAATCCTTTTATTCACAAAAGAATAAAAGTGACCGAGTTTTACAATATTTTTCAATATTTTTCTGTACAATTTAGATATTTGATATGGCATAAATATATTCACAGTATTCTAATCGGAATATACCGTTGGAAGCATGGAAGCTTTTTAGGCAAAATTAATGACATTTAGTTTATTTATTACATAAAATAGCGAAAGTGGCAAGTAATAGTAATAGTAACAACGAATAATAATAATAATAATAATAATAATAATAATAATAATAGCAACGATAATAAACACAAAATAAAAATTTACAAAACATTACATAATTTTAAATTAAATGATTTATTTTGTATTTACTAGAAAATAACTGATACCTAATAATTAATAAAAGAATAAATTATGAAATTAAAAGTTCTTAAGGAAATTACCATATTTTAGATAGTTAATTATAAAATGGGTAATTAATTATTATGGTAATAATGACACTAGTGAACTTTTACATCAGTGAAGTTAATGAAGTATTTCGTTAGTGGTTTGCGAAGTACATTTAGTGAGGAAGCCTGTCTGATATGTATGGGAAATGCATTCCATACTCCTTTCTGCTTCTTTGAAAGAGAAAGCATTTCCTGCAGTTTCCATGGTATAGTTTGGTTTGCGTATAAAATCCTTCGGGAGTCTGGTGTTATAATGATGAAGAGTGATTGCTCTTTGAATGGGTGATGTATGTTGATTTTTATTGATAACTTTGAACATACTGACAGCAACATTGAATTTATATAAGTCATTTACTTTTAAAATATTTAGCCCTTTAAATGTCATTATTTTAGAGAGTTCGTAGGCATTTTTTATGAATGACTTTCAAAGGATGTTTTAATATTTCTTTGAGTTACCCCATGTTGTAATAAATGTGGATGGATGAAGGAATAATATACGGTAAGGAGTGCGTTTTTAGGGAGCGACTTTTTTAGTTTAATTAATATGAACAGAAATCTTAATAGTTTGGATTCGATATGTTGTACATGACTTTTGAAATTTAGTTTTCAAATTCATGCCACGCACTTTAACCTCATTCACCCTTGCAAGAGTAGTATTCACAGTTTGTATGATATTTGATAGTTTGTATTTATATGTTTTGTGGTAATAATCATATGAGATTACTTTGTCAGGTTCAATAAAAGTTTATTAGCACACATCCATTTATAACCATGCCTAATTGCCTGTTCGTTTCATTTATCAGAAGGTCTAAATTATGATGGGAAGAAATAAATGTGGTATCATCTGCGTATTGTACGCAATTTAATGTGGTTGAAGATGAAAATCGTTAACGTGAATTAGAAATAGTAATGGGCCAAGAACAGATCCTTGTGGAACTCCACTAGTTAGTATCTCCTTGTCGGGTAAATTATCTTTTAATTTGATGTACTGATGACGATTTGACAGACATGATTTAAACCGATCGTGGATATTTTTTCTTTTTTCATATATGTGAAGTTTATTCAATAAGATTTCATGCGAAAGTGTATCAAATGCTTTTGACAAGTCGAGGAATATCAAGGCAGTGTGTTTTTGTTGTTTAAGTTCTGATACACATTTTCTAATTGCATGTTTATGGCATCTTCCGTTGTATGCCCGCTTCTAAACCCAATCCTTAATCGTATCTGATTAAGAATTTAGTAAATTATTGTATACGAATTTTTCCAAATACTTCACTTAAAATTGGGAGTAAGGAAATGGGACGATAATTGGTTGGAATGCTTAGGTTTCCCGATTTAAATACAGGGCATACTCTGGCTTCCTTTAGAATGTCAGGGAATATACCTAGTGTTACTGATCCATTCATTAGTGTACTGAGTGGTATTGCAATTTCATCGGATACTAATTTGTATATTTTTACCGGAACTGTATTGATATCAGAATCTTTATTCCTTAGATTTTTTATTGCTGGTGACATATCGTATTGGAGGATTGAATCAAAGAAAAATTAGTTTGAATTTGGTTGTGGAATGTATTGTCGGTAGTGAGTGTCTGTAATTGGGTTCGAGGCTGCAGTATTGGAGCCGATATTTGCAAAGAAGTTGTTTAGTGAATTGGCTATCTTTGGGATTACCGTAAGAATTTCTGGCTTGTGTGGGGTAGGACAAGGGATTTTTCTCCCTCTTTGTGTTAATTAAATCCTTCAGTGTGTTCCGTAGCCTTTTTTGGATTGGACTTTTGTCATCAATTTTTTAACAATAATGATCTGCTTTTGGTTTTATAATGACTGCATTAAGTTTTGTTACAATAATTTTGTATGTCTGTTCGGTAATAATATCAGTTTTCCATAATTTAAAGAATGTTTGTTTGCGTTTAATACTCACAATGAGTGCTGGGATGAAACATTGGTTGTTGTATTTAGTTTTAGATATTACTTTTGATTTAAGAGCGAAGTTTATGTTCAATATCCATTAGTGGGCTTGAGAATGCTTCAAATTTTGTTCCAATGTCATGATTATTTTCGTTTACTCCAGTCCAACGAAAAGCTGTTATTTTTCTCAAGAATTTTAGTTTGTTATTATATCTGTAAGATCTATAGTCAACTTTATATTTTCCTGTGTTGAGAAATGGGTGGTTAGCATGGTGTATGTAGACAAGTGATCAGTTATATTTAATATAATTATACCAAAGATGCAGTCAAGCGGGGATGGCACCCAGATCTGATCAAGCAGAGTCAAATCTCTAATGTTATTGTGAAATCTAGTTGGCTTTGTAATATCTAATTTAAAACCACCCGCAGTCATGATGTTGCGAAGGAAGCTCGCGTTATTATTTGAATGTTCTTTCATGAAATCAATATTTAAGTCTCCCGCAATGACACAATTGTTACCGATATGATTGAAGTTAGAAGTCTATCGATTTTTGTAATGAAAGTTGGTACGTCACTTCTATTCTTGTAGTTTGAGTCTACAAATATACTTACACCTCCTCCCCTATTGTCAGCCTTACATACATGGTAGCTCGTGTATCCATGGATGTTAACCAGGTTTCAGTTAATATAATGCACGTGAATTTATGTCATAATAATTTTAGATTAGTTGTCAATTGTTTTCACGAACAAATGGCAAAACTCATCAATGGAATGCCAGAACGTGTGTCAATTTTACGTAATGGAAATGGAAAGAAACACGATTCTAAATATATTCATTCAGTAAATCTGTTATTATTTATTGAATTTTATTATCAAATAAAAAACTATGGAAAAACCAAAGGTGTCTATTTATTTTTGTCAACCCTTCGTATATCATTTACGCAAAATATATTTACGCAAAGAGTGCGTATAACATTCACGCAGCTTTCATCCTGCTCTACACAATATGATCCAAAATCGAATAGTTTCCATATACCCTCAAACTTTGCGCGCGGTAGAAGTCGTTTACAGGCCTATATTAGCTGTACATGAATCAATAGTGACGGTGACCAGTGGCGGCTCGTGACTAAAAATTCTGGAGGTGCTGTCTCTAAGAATGGGTTGAAATAATTACTGAAATAAAAGGATGAGAATTGAGCAATGAATAAAAGTTTCAAAAGTTATTGAAAAAGTTATTCAGTGAGCTCATCCTTATATTGTTCTTGATTATTTCAATTGTAAATAAAAAATTTAGGAGTGCTGCAGTTCCGTAGTGCCTACCGACGAGCCGCCACTGATTATTCAATACATTGAATACAACAATACTTGTGCCTTGTTTACGGCAAAGTAATGGATGTACAATGATAGAGTATTAAAAATAAAGTAAAAAGAGTTCATATTTTAATTTGTTCATTATGGATCTGAGTTGAATTAATTAATACACGCGACGCTATTATTCTTTATCGCCTTAAAATGAATGCGGAAATGTATATAAAGAGACACTTCTATACATTTTTCATCCTTCATTTTCCTTCTGATATTTAATAAATAATATTTGCATTTCGAAATGTATGAAAGAATAATTCTATTACGTCATATTCGCAGTTGAAAAATATCATTATTTATTAATACATAGAAATGAATTTACAAATAATAATAAAATTTATATTAACAAAAAAACGTAAATTACGGTGCGTACGCCTAATTAGTTAATTACCATCAGTTAATTAGCTTTATAATTCATTAAGTTAAACCTCCTTTTAACATTTAAATATTATCCTCAATATTATATTGTTATATAATAAATTACATAATAAATAATAAATAAATTAAATTAATATAATAAATAAATATTATATTATTATATAATAAATTATATAATATATAATAAATAAATGGTGGATAATTAGCATCATTTTCCGTACTTCATCTAGTTAATGTAAAGCGGGTAACAGCCAGAATCAGTGTTTAGACTAGGGTTCAAAAATTTAATACGTAAGATTCGTAAATACGAAGCGAGGACGAGCATTTTAATGATTAAAGAATTTTAAAATTTTTAATTTTGTACATTTATTTAGGTTTTAACTCTCGTTATCTATATTTTACGTCATTTATTAATTTTAGCTCTCTATTAATTAGGCCTTGAAGATGGGTAGAGTTGCCCCAAACGTCGGCTGCAGCCAAATATAATGACTTTTTTGCTCTACCTCTACGTTTTTATCCTCAATATATATATATATATATATATATATATATATACATATATACTGTCACTTAGAGTATATATATTTTTTTTTTTTTTTTATGGATGAAGGAGGAGCCAAGGGCGAGCCCCCGCAAAAATGCCCCCCCCCCCATCAAGGTCTCTGAGGTTCACGATGCTTTTTTTTTTTTTCAAAAGATTTTGTAGTGTGTAAAATGCAAGTCTGAGCTGAGTAGGGAAGAATAGAGAGAGAAGTGTGTTTATGAAAGCATGCTGAACTGCTCACAAGGTAGATGAGACACGGGAAAAAGGTCAGCTAAAGAGGACGGTAACAGGAGAAACGGGAGTTCCAGCACTCCCTGCCTCCTGCCTAACGTCCTCCCGGAGTACTTCCCTGGTCGATTGGTGTCTACAATCTCCTTCTCATATATATATATACAAGTTATTAATTTCCTAGAATTCTTCTAATTGGGTAAGAACAAAGCCCCTTTCTGAGGCACAAACATATTGATAATAACTCATCATTATTTTTATACGTAATAAATACCATCCTATAAACACTGCATTTTTGCTATTACGCTATTAATAGACGCATAATAAAGTTAATACACATAATTTTCTAATATTATATATTGTTGGTTTATGTTTTACGCTTTTAATAATTTATTTTGTAATACTTCTAATATTATATATATATATATATATATATATATATATATATATATATATATATATATATATATATATATATATAATATATATTATATGTATATATATATATATATATATGGTATTTCTAAAGTCTTGCTCTCTGTTACGTTGAAAATATTTATTTTAATGCAACAAACATATCATAGGTGTATATTTACCATTTTCCTAATGGTATATTTTCTTTTCGCAGATACTAGACATAACCAACAATGATATATGGTTACATTATATCTAGTATAACTCGTTACCTGTCGTCTCTTTGGCTTTTCGTACGAGGAAGTATACGGCAGAGATTTTACACGCAAATTCAAAAAACTAGTCCAACAGATGTCAACATCCGTCTGCTGGTAAACGTTTCGACCTGCTAGTCAGCTAGTGTATCCGAATGTGGCGATGGCGAGAAAAGTGAAGCTTTTCAACACAGACCAACAAAGTCCGTACCTATACTATTTGCATTATCTAAGCTGGACAATGGACATGCTACCGCCCACATCGCATAAGATCCTGCAATTTCACCACCTCAAAAAACGTACGTACCATAATCAGATCGTACACCATGAGTTGCTATATGACTTTCTGTATTGGCTGTGGAAGCTGAGGATCCACAAGAGTATATGCGTTTCAGTGACGAGATTACCTTCCTACCTTTGAAGAAGGAATATATAGCCTGTCTGAATATAACGAGCATAACGGGCATAACGAGCAGCCACAGGAATAGAAACGAGACACGCTGAAACTGAATGTTTGGTTAAGAATAACGGGAAAAAAGGTTTATAGCCAACTCATGTTCCACGAACCCACTGTAAAGAGTGAGAATTATCAAGTCATTTAGTAGCATCCACAACTTGCATCTCATGGCGTCCTGTGGACACTCGTTTTTCAACAGGATGCAGCGCTGCCTCATTTTACCATCATTATATACGTGACTACAAAAACGAGCGTTTCCCTTGAGCGGTGAAGAGCCAAATGCAGTAACCAGCCAAAGCAAAGGCAAAACGAACGGCGGATTTGATACCGCTTGACTTTTTTGCGTACGGATTCGTCATATTAAAAGTGTACAGAGACAGGGTTGGGAACTTGTAGAGTCTGCGAAATCATATCAACGTCGCCAAGATACGGTAGAACGTGTTCAGGACTACCGCTGAAAGATGGGATCAACGACGGGTATGGGCATCAGACACCGTTAAATGAACTAATAACACCATTGTTTGGTTACACACATGCAGTTCTGGAAAATAATCATTCAAAAACTATTGAGAATATATAGTATGTTATATATATATATATATATATATATATATGCCACTTGGGGCGCACTCACCCACGCGAAGCGAGGAAACAAGCTTCTTGAATATTTCAACCTTTCAAATGTTCCGCACAATGATTCCTCATTTCACGAAGGTCAAACTTGTCGCCCCTCCTCTCGAGTTGGCCTGGTGAAGTAGTGAGTTGGTTTTTTGTACTCTCCACCTCACATAGCCAGGTACGCCCGGCTCATCGGGGATTGTTCTGAGCCAGCTGATTAAACAGTTTTGGTCCTCTCACAACAAAACTATTTTCTTTCAGGTTCAGGATGTTCCCTCTCTCGCCTTTAATTTGGGAACACGACATAGTCTTCCTTTTCTACTTTCCACTGTTGTTTGGGGAGTTATAGGGTTCACAGCAGTGGTGGCATTCAGCCGGTTCGCATCGGTTCGTGCGAACGGTTCCTAAAGTTTCTCGAGTTCGATTTGGAGGCGATTTGGAAATATTTAAAAGGAAATTAAATAAAGAATTTCAATAAAAACATTTTTTTAGTTTTCATTTCTGACACGGAAGGGAGAGGAGAAGGGGGGAAGGGGAGGGGAGGGGAGGGGAGGGCGAACCGGTTCTTAAAATTTTTGAATTCCACCACTGGTTCAGAGTAAGATTAGGGACTAGTTTCTCCTTTATTTTCCAAGTGTAAATAATGGTGTATCTCTCTCTCCTCCTTTCCAGTGAATATAGGTTTAATTCGCGTAACCTTTCCCAGTAATTTAGTTCTTTGCACCCCTTGATCTTTGCTGTGAAGTTTCTCTGAATCCCTTCTAGTTGTCTAATGTCTTCTTTTTTATATGGGCATGTTAGGACCGAGCAGTATTCCAATTTGGGTATGATCAGTGTTTTCAGTAGAGGAATCATTATATTCCTATCCCTTCGTTTAAAGGTTCTCAGTATCTGCCCAGTTACTCTCTTTGCTCTGTTTACTGCTATCTTGTTTTGTGTTTCAAATTTTGCATCATCAGTCATTACAACCCCCAAGTCTTTTCTTTTGCTTTAGAATTTTTCTGAATTTCCTGTCCATCTGGAGGGTGTAATATTCCATGGATTTTAGGTCTTCTCTTTTTCCGTACCGTAACAGCTGAAATTTCTCAGTGTTGAACTTCATATTCTTGTCTTCCATCCACTTGTAGATTCTGTTCATGTCTGTGTGTAGAGATCCTATGTCTTCTGAGTTTCTTATTTTCCTACTGATATTTGTGTCATCGGCAAAGGATGTTACTGTGCTGACTCTGGTAACGTCCTCATCTATGTCAGTTAGCATGATTATGAAGAGTAGTGGAGCTAATACTGTTCCTTGTGGTACTGAGCTGAGGACCTCTGATTCTGATGAACATGCTCCTTGTACTGTAACGACTTGCCGCCGCTCACTAAGAACATTATACATCCATTTCCCTACTTTTCCTGTTATTCCCATATGCTTTAGTTTATGTATTATGATCCCATGGTCACACTTGTCAAACGCTTTGGCAAAGTCTGTGTATATTACATCATAGTTTTCATTATTTACAAGTGTATCAATAATGTTGTTATAGTGTTCTATTAGTTGTGATAGGCTTGATCTGCCTGACCGAAACCCATGTTGGTTATCATTTAATTTTTTCTGAGTTTCCAAAAAGTCATGCATTTTCTGTCTAACTATTCTTTCAAATATTATAGTGAGATGAGATGGAAGCGACACTGGCTTATATGTTTTGGCCTCGGATCAATCTCCTTTATATATTAGGACTATGTTCGCGCTCTTCAGGATGCCCGGTATTTCTCCCGTGTCTAATGATTGTCTCCATATCCAATATAGGGGCTCAGCGATTGCATTCTTGCGGTTTTTGATCAGTGTGGCATTCCATTTCTCCGGTCCCTTGTAGTTCTTCTTCAGCTTCTCAGTTTTTGGGATACTGAAAGATGATTCGTACAGAGCTCTTAATATTTCGGATACTTCTGTTACATCATCAGACAAAGCACTGCCTTCGTTTTTCAGAGGTCCAATAGTCGCATGGTTTTTCGACTTCCTTTTTGCAAAATTATAGAAGTACTTTGAGTTACTCTTTATCGCCTCTATAGCTTCACCTTCTTTTTCTGTATGCTTCTCAATTAGTTCCTGTATGACGCAATTGATACTGTGCAGTTTATCATTTAATATTTTTCTGATGTTGTTATTTTTACAGTTACTTAATTTTGCAGTCACTCTTTTTCTCTTTCGAAACAATGACCTCTTTTGTCCCTCGAACCTGCTTCTCTTTCCCCTTTGTTGTATTTTTGGGACATGTCTTTCCACAATTTCCAGTATCTTCTCCTCTAAAGTCGTTAGCATCTCTTCCGTTGTCTTGGTCTCGAAGATGGATTTCCAATCTATTATTTCCATGCTGGATGCAACATCTTCCCAGTTTATAGCTTTGGAGTGAAAATTAAAAATTTAGAATTTGCTTCTTTCTGTTGTTCGTGTTCTTTCCTTTCTTGTTGCTTTTATATTGGTTGTTATTTCAATAATGTTGTGATCCGATATTATAGTTGGGGATATTTCTACATTATCAATTAGGTTGCTGTTGTTTGTGAACACCAAATCTAGGAAGTTGTTTTTCTTGTGTTTTCTGTTATTTCTTGTGTTAACATAAATTCATCAGCCAGAGCTAGTAGCATTTTTACCTGCTCCTGCTCATGAATGGAAAATTAAAATCACCACAGAGAAAAATATTTGGAGTTGGAGAGTATAGATCTTTTACCCAGTTTCTTACCTCTATAATGGAATCGGAGAATTTTGAGGTTGGCGTGTTCGGGGTCTGTACATTACAATTAGCACATATTTAATTTTTCAACTTTTGCTGCTACACATTCTACGTAGCTGTTTCAGGTACTTATAGTCATTTCTGCCATATGCCTTTCGCGTGTGTAAATAGTACATCCTCCTTTACATCTCACCGCTTTGTCGGCTCGGAAGATGTTATAGTTGTCAATTTGTATACCTTTTTTATCAATACAGAACTCACAGTGTTCACAGTTCGCCTGGCAGTCCTTTAAATGGGTTTCCGTGAGGTATGCAAAGTCTGCTCAGGTTTCTTGCATGAGTCCTTTCAGGTATAAAACTTTGTCCGGGGAATGATTTGATTTAAGGCCCTGAATGTTGGCTTGGATTGTTTTTATGTTTTCTCTATCATTTTCACATACATTCGATTCGTTTTCCAATAGTGGTGCCGGTTTCGTTGTCTTGTGGTCCTCCGAGAATTTGCCTCTGTTCACCTGTCGGGTTCCTTTGAGGATGGTGGTAAGGGCAATTTTGTCCGTATTTGCATCTCCCATATCTTGCAGACAGTAATGTGGTGGAACTTGCACTTTTTTTCAAATTTGCAATATTCTCTTGTATAATGTGTGTTACATAATGTGGGATGTGCATTGATGCATTGCCCATCCCGATATCTGCAGTACCCTTTTGCGTAGTATTTACAAACGGTATTTTCTACGCTTCTACTTCTTGTTATCTGGTTATTTTCTATGTTCTTAATTTTGATATTATCATTATTTTTCTTTGGCTCTTTATTTCCTACATTTTTATTTTTTATCTTTTTATCATTTTGTTCGTTGGGCAGTTTTATCACCTCGCAAATTTTACTTGTCTCTTTTCTTTCATCTATGTCTTCATTCTGTATTATATTGTTATTCATTATTATATTGTTATTTCTTATTTCGTCTTCTCTCTCATCCACCCGAATTCTCATTGGGACATTTCCAGACTCTTGTTTCCCCATTTTCCCTCCTTTTCTGTAACACTCGAATTCGCTTTCTCCATTTCTTTAAATACCGCAAAGGAGTTTACAGTTTGTGTACATGCGACACACAGAAATGTGATTCCTGCGATCTGTTTAGCGTTCGAGACGAGGGATATTTTCCTATCATCCCAATTCATGCCGATAAAGTCGTGCAGTTTTTGACAGAAATCGCATCTTGTTGCTGCCTTTTCAGTTGTTTCCAGATTACACAAATTGAGATTAAGTGAGAAGTTGGACTCATGGTCATGCTATTCATTAATTATTGTGAAAAGAAATACACACACACAAATTATATTTATTTATTTACTTATTTTTTCCTTTCTTTCTCTTTCCTTTTCTTTCGATAGTCGCGAGGATTTTCTGACCTTTGCGTTTTATGACCTTTTTCCTGCCTTGTTTCAAAAATTTCTCGAATGCCAACCGTATTACGGTTTAAATATATACGTTAAACTGGTGATAATTTATATAAACTGTATTGCACTTTCTTAATTTTAATGAATTTCACTTTATAATTTATATGCACGGATTCACTGATACTTTATACACTTTTGGGTGTAAACAAAATAAACCGCCGAGTAGGTTACTCCCCTCTTTTTTGGGTGTTAATACAGAGAGAGACACAACACGTCCGTTCCCCACAAGGTACAAGGTGTATATATATATCCTCTTGTATAATGTGTACACAAGGTACAAGTTGTATATATATATATATATATATATATATATATATATATATATATATATATATATATAATATTACACTACCTAACTACACTTCCTATCTTACGATAGTTGGTGTAAATTAAGGAAAGAAGAAGCGTTCAATTTTAAATTAAATATTTTAATCCCATTATGGAAGATGTTTTCGTGTTTAAGAAAAGTCTTCGGTTTTGTAATTAATCTTTGGGTCGGTTCACCGTTTCCGAAAACAGAAAATATTCTTGAACATTTACAAATATACACACTATTGTGCAGTATATATATATATATATATATATATATATATATATATATATATATATGGAAGCTTGAACTGCGGTAGAACGGTCCTCGTCGTTCCAATTTGGAGAGTGCAATTCATTTCTTACCGAAACTTATCTGCAGACTCTTTCTGCGCTTTCTTTATGTTCCCCATGATAAATTCAGGGCATGAGGACCCGAAGAGTGGACTGCGAAGATGCGAAGAGCAAAAAGCTTGTTTGTTTGTTTGTGTGTGGTGGGGGTTGGGGACTACTTTTGTTGTACAAATAAATTTATGCCGTTGAGAGAGAGAGAGAGAGAGAGAGCATTTCGTGGAAAAAGGGATCAGAAAGAGAAATAATATGAAGAGGCTTTCATTTTATTCACGGAGAATCGTTTCACGATAATAAATTTTAGGATTCTGCATTCGTCCTTCTTTATTATAAACATGTACACTTTCTCTCCGCGCTCAACTCTCCTTACTAACTACACACACACACACACACACACCCACACACACACACACATATATATATATATATATATACAGTATGTATATATTATATAATATATAAAACATCCTGAACATATATTTGTATAAAAAATTCTTCTTTTTTTTTGTATTTCGTAATTAAGGTCGAGAGGAATCCGCGCTTTTGTCATGTTCGAAATGCTTTGAAATCATAAGAAAAAATTACCTCAGATTTTTTTTACAAAATTTTTAAAATATATTTAATATATTTAAAGTTTGTGTAACCAGAACTGAGTAATATATATATATATATATATATATATATATATATATCTATATATATATATATATAATTTCGCTCTGTATTTGAAACGTAATTTTCTGTTGAAAATCAACTTGAAGTCCAATTACTTGGACTAAATTATTATTGTCGAGAGAAAATGTATACAAAAATGTCTTCAATGCATTTTGTTCATTGATGAAAAATAAAAGTTCGAAAGTTTTTTTTAAATAATAATAATAATGATGATAATAAATAATAATATATAATAATAATATATAGTAAAAAATAAGAATCTGGAAATGTATAAATTACAAAGATAAAGGAACTCCTTCGGATTATTATTATTATTAAACATATATTGTGTAGAGATTTGACTCTTATTGTATTCTAATATAAGGTTTATAATTCTATTCCATTCCTCGAGATTTTACGTCTTTATTTTTTTTTTATTTTTTTTATTTTTTTTTTTTTTTGGAAGCCATTTTTTTTAAATTTATTTTGTGGTTCATATTTTTCTTGTAATTATTATTATTATTATTATTATTATTATTATTATTTTATTATTATTTCTAATTCGAGTTATTCATAATGTAATTAATTTAACATTCATAAATATCAACGATATTAATTATTACTTTTTTACGATACGCGTTAATTTTAATTATACATATTTACGTCATATTTCTGAAATAATATAAAATATTATTTAATATGCTTCATTATCGTTATTGAAGCCTCTTATATATATATATATATATATATAACGTAAAGAACGACGCTTGTATAGGAGAATAACCCGCGCAAGATGAGAGCGAGAGAACGAAACAAATGAAAAAATGAGGTAACCACCCGGGAATCGAACCCGGGATCTTCCGATTGCCGGTCAGATATGATAACCATTCTTGCGCGGAATATTTTCCTATACAAGCGTCGTTCTTTACGTTAATTATACTGCGTTTTGCAGTTTAAATGTATATAATGTACGGCATGCGGGAGGTGCCCCCTTGGGGCATTGGTTTCTGCGCGTATGTAGAGGAATTACGACATTTGATTGAGTGAGGCCCGTCGTGTAATGGTTATCATATCTGACCGGCAATCGGAAGATCCCGGTTCGATTCCGGTGGTTACCTCATTTTTTCATTTGTTTCGTTCTCTCGCTCTCATCTTGCGCGGTATATTCTCCTATACAAGCGTCGTTCTTTACGTTAATTATACTGCGTGTTTGCAGTTTAAATATATATATATATATATAATGCATCCACAAGGAAAAGAGGGAAAAATTATTCCAAGGCCTTTCGTGTATTCAGCAGTACACCTCGTCGTGTGTGTGTGTGTGTGTGTGTGTGTGTGTGTGTGTACACGTTTATACTGCAAGACTCTTACGAATAAAACCAATAACTGTGCGCAAACAAATACAGTTTTAATTCTTAATAATAATTAAGGGCGATTTTGGCATGAAATAAATTTTTTAAAATTGTATTTGTAAACGAAAATTTGTTTCACCAAATCTACATTTTAACATTAAATTTTTTTTTTTATTTTATTATTTTAAATAAAATAACTCGTCCTGTCATTAATGTTCTTAAGATAAAAACGTTAAATAAAATAGTGAATTAATTAAAGTTGGTTATTAAATAACTAAAAATGTGTATATTTTTTTTAGACATTTTTTCGCTAATTAATATTTTCCATAAAAGTTTCTTTCATCTCTACTGTAATAAAGGTTCTATTGTAATATACTGGTATATACTGGTGTGTGTATATGTGTATATATATATATATGTATATATATAGTAGACATTACATATATATTTATATTATAGTAGATATTACATATATATATATATATATATATAATATATATATATATGCGCCTCGGTGGTGTAGTGGTTAGCGTCGCTGACTACGAATCCATCGGCCCCGGGATCGAGATCCGGTGACGGCAGCCGGCGCGCAGCAAAACCCAGCTGTTCATACTTCCACACAATAAAGAAAGTGGGTGGTAGATAAATGGGTACCCTGGGTGGCATAGTGGTTAAGACGCTGGGCTGCTGGTGGGGCGTGGTTCGGATTCCACGTTAAACTGTAGGTCTAATTGAAAAGCGTAACCTTCGTCAGAATGAACAATTCGGCCAGAAGCTAACCAAAGGTTATTTAGAACTTATTAAGAACTATATAATATGTTCCCCCCCCCCCCCACACACAAATTAAAATGCTTCCTTATCGAAAGCACAAAAGCACAATGACTGTACATCCTGTTGAAAATCCTCCCTTATTCTTGGAATCTGATACCCATATATTACTTTAAATATACGCAAATGTTGTCGTTAAAAAGGAAAATAGTTTTGTTTTGTTTCCAGACGTTGAATTAAGTTCGAGGTATCGGAACGGAATTCGAAATGACGAGATTCTCAGATGCAACATTTCTTAAACATACTTTCATGCAAAGTAAGAATGTTGTAATTAGAGGTTGCTAACCTTTCTTACATACATACATACATACAATACGTACATACGTATAGTCTTTAGGTAATAAGTGTTTATTTAAGTTTTAATTCTCGTATACTGATATTTAATTAGTTTTGCTTACAAAAGACAGTTGTCACGCGTATATGAATATGCGTAACATCGCCTCCAAGGTGATATCATATAATAATTAACGACTTTATCCTTTTTACATTTCGAAGCGATTCTAGAAGCGTTCGAAACGTTGACAGTTGCTCGTATAATACCAGTCATTAATTAACAGTGTAAATCACGTTATTTTCTTACATACTGAATTATATACCTTGAATGTATTTTAAACGCCTATGAAGCGTCTCTTACGTAAATGCATTCCGCTTCAGCTCATTTAATGCAGACAGTGGTGGGCACCGTTAACCAAAAAGTTAACTTCGATAACGATAATCCGTTAACCCCAATTTTTAACTCCGATAACGATAATCCGATAATTTTACTACAAAGTTAACGGAAGTTAACGATAATCCGTTAACGATAACTATTTCTTTACTAACATTTAAAAAAATCAAGGAAAACAGCTTTAAACCCATAGAAAATGTTTATTTATGCAAATCCAACAATAAATAGGTATTTAACTGTATTTTTATCAAGTATTGCAACTTTTTTGCTTAATAACTTCTTTTTTTTATTTTTAATAAAAAATGTACTGATTACATGTTTTGAAACCCTTGTAACCACTAACCATTAACTAAATTTTAATTTACCAGAGAATTATTATGGCGGGAACTGAAAGGTAAAATTAAATTTTAGGCACATTTATTAAAGACTATGACACAATGTGCTGGTTGCCCTTCAGAAAGACCAACTTAACGTGTTAACGGACTTTAACAGACTAAATATCGAGTTATCGGAAGTTAACTGGTCCGATAACGATAAATGGAAATTAACTTCCGTTAATAGTCCGTTAAAAAAAGTTAACTTCGTTAATTAACTGTTATCGGATTAACGCTTTAGTGCCCAACACTGAATGCAGAACGTAAAGAATACCATGAAAAATTAATAAAAATGACAAATGTGAAGCCATTGGCATTGGCACACTCAAGGTTGGTTAGTTGATGGGGGTTGTTTAAACTCCTTCGCAACGCAACATTTAAAGCCATATGACAGAGGGGACCTACAGCTTTACGTGGAATCCAAATTACGGGTTCTTACATCATCTGGAGGCGGAGGACTGTCTTCCATCCAACTACTAACCAAACTCAATGTTGCTTAACTTCGCTGATCGACTCGAAGCGTTCATAAAGAGCGGCTCATAAATTCTCTGAAATACGTTTGTATACGCAACTAAAATTAAAATTCATGTAATTTATTGCAATGGTTCATCGAGCTACATTCAAGTAACACTATAAATATCTCGGTATAAACTTTAACATTTTATGTTAAAATAATTTTTATGTACCAATTTCTTTGTACGCTTCGATTTTTCCTTCTTTTAATTTGTATGACAAACACAAAAAATACTTTTACCGGGTTGGTCGGTAGCGTTATTGTCGTTAACTCGCAAAGACTCGCGGGTTCTGTGCTAGAATCGTCCTAAGGTGAGAGTGTACTCAAACTGTAACCTCAGCACTTCCGTTTCCAAACCTCCCTTGTAGCCAATATTCTAGCGACCTAGACCGATCGTATGTCTATTAAGTAAGGAAAGTTACTGTAACACCTTAATTGAAAGGAAAATAACGCTTAATTCGAGATAAATATATTCAATTAATAGCAATTAATCCTGAAGATAATAATAATAATCGTGACCCGACAATTCAGCGCAGGACAATTCAGCGCCGACAATTCAGCGCAAGACAATTCAGCGCAAAGACAATTCAGCGCAAGACAATTCAGCGCAAGACAATTCAGCGCAAGACAATTCAGCGCGAAAATACCAACAAAGAAGAAGAAAGAACAAATCCAGAGGGAAGAGAGGCTTGCAACTGTTAGGTTAGGTTAGGTTAGGTTAGGTTAGGTTAGGTTTCTAGTTTTTGAAATAAAATCTTAATTTTAACAATTCTAACTCCTTCGTTACGATATTTATGTCACTCCTTTGTTATGTCACTCCTTTGAAATGTCACTCCTTCGATACAGACCCAATTTAGCATATATATAAATATACAAATTTTTCTCTTTTTTATTTATTGCGATTTATTTTTATTATTTTTAACTAAACTTTTAACTGTACTGACTTGCGCTGAATTGTCGGCGCTGAATTGTCTTGCGCTGAATTGTCTTTGCGCTGAATTGTCGGCGCTGAATTGTCGGCGCTGAATTGTCCTGCGCTGAATTGTCGGTGCTCCAATAATAATAAACACTTCACGCGAATGGCACCAATAATCACACACACACACTAAGTAGAGCACTGGGAAAGAACAGGGGACAGACTTAGCTCAGACAAATAGATTCACGACAGGATACGTGGCAGGCTAAATGTATGAAGCCTGACTATAGTAATTGCAGCAGTCCGATCCTTCTTCTTGGAACTGGGCCTCAAGTCCGTAAATCCCAACTCGACTGCCTATAAATCACAATTTACTGTTATAATTAACAGTTCTATATTTTCCAGTACCATTCTATTGCGTTACATTATCGGGCAATATACACAATAACAGAAGAAATGTATATACATTAAATACCTTTCCAGGCAACAAGTGACTTATACTTCTCAGCAAGTTAGCTCGATTCACCAATTCCATTTAACCTTTACTAATTGGTGAATCACTCTAACCTCTTACACGTGAAACTTGAGCAACCATTAATTAGGCCTGTGCGATTAATCGAAAATGTCGATTCGGGTCGATTCAGTAAAAGAATCGAAACCCGACCCGACTTAGAGCTAAAAAAATTCGATTCTTCGATTCGCTAACTGTAACCTGTCGAGACGATGAACTGGCACTACCCCAAAACCATGGAATGTCGAAACCGTGGAATAACAATTGAAAAAAAAAATAAAAAATAAATAAATAAATAAATAAATATATATTATATTATTTTATATAATGTAATAATATAATAACGTTATAAAATAGTTGGATATTTGAGAGATTACGCTTTTATAAAGATCTGAGTGCGCTCAATGCGCATGGTCAGCTTTGGATTTTGTGATGTCACAGAATCACGTGCGCGCGCCTTGCGGTGTGATAAGTTTGGACTAGTTCTTTGGGTTCAGTTGTTTATTACGCTTTTCAGTATGTTGTTGCTGGTGCATGTAAATTGTAAAGTATAGGTGAGTGCAGTGCACAGTCACAGTCGAATCGAATCGAATCGAGAATCGAAAACAAGTGGCCGAATCGAATCGAAAATCGAATCGAAATAAAAATATCCGAATCGCACACCCTTATCATTAATACATCGACAACCCTTCAATTAATAATAATGTAGAATTTTCAAATCAGGGACCAACTGCTTGCTTGGATTCCGTTACACAGAATCAAAATTTTAAGATCCAAAACGTTTGAATCGACAGTTCCCTAATTTCATGACGTCAGCAACGCTCTACCACATTTCCTCCACCCTTTTTCCTCCGTATGGAAAAAAACAAAACCATAGAGTGCCATCAACGTGAGAAACAACTATATACACAAGAAACTCAAATAAATACAAAAGAAATATATACAAAAGAAAATGTACACAATATATCAAACACTTTTGTGGAACTTATAGATATTCAAAACAAAGCGAGGACAATTATGGATTCTTTCCGTTATGCGAAAATAAAAAATCGTTATACAGTTTATGTAGTGTACACAGTGACTATTTTTACTATGGTTGTAAAACTGTCAAAATACAGTATCTATAATATAAACGAGAACATGATAACTTATTAATGAAGTTATTATCATTGGACATAAGTTCTATTTCGGCAGATTTTAGATGGAACTCCATTCACAGACCACTTTAGAACGGCAACCTTCCACTGTAGAAAAGAGAAATCGCATGTCTTCCGTTCCCTTGAAGCAACGAGTGCAGTCTTTCCTCTTCATATGCCTTTCGTTAATGCGAGCTGTTGTGCATCTTCCCAAGCAGCGTGGGATTTCCCTTCCGTAGATGCAAGCGGACACATCTTGTTGCGTCCACAACTCTCAGTGGATAATGATTTCGGTCGAGCAACGAGTGATTGGGCATCATTACCGTTGCCATCGTTCCATAGATCTTGGGGTCCACCTTCCCTCACTCGTCCACTGCCTGTCGCTCTTGCAAACAGTTTTATTAAAATCATGCTCCGTAAATCATCGCCCCCGTCATTCCCCACTCCTCCAGCGCTCATTCAATAACTTGTACCATTAAGGTTAAATATACTAAATATACTATAGAAATATACCAGGGATAAACAAATCATATTGACCAACAGTAAATATTAACAAAGCAACATTAATAATAAAACCCAAAAAACTGAATATAACATTAACTTAACGCATTAAAACCAGTAGTTACATTATATGCTCAACAATCAATTTGGTACTTGTAGGTTATCCCCCCCCCCCCCCCCCCCCCCATTTTGACAGAATATTTTCGTTAAAACTAACGAAAATATCACGACTTAACCTAACCAATTATGAAGGCGTACAGTTGATCTATTATTAATTATAACATTGTTTGTTTTTGGAATAGTATTTACTATTTACTAATAGATCAACTGTACGCCCTTGATAATTGGTTAGGTTAAGTCGTGATATTTTCGTTAGTTTTAACGAAAATATTCCGTCAAAATTGGTGGGTGGGGGGGGAGATAACCGTCAAGTACCATCAATTTAAGTAACGCATCGTGACATTGCCAGGAACTTGTTCAATTTTGCAAAACTATAATTAAATTATTACAATTAATTGCTATCAAATTGCATTTAAATTCCAATTAATTAAATCACACTAAAATCTTTACATTTTGACAGAATGGATTGGCATACATTTTTTTCTCAGTCGTTTCTAATAATAATTTCGTTACATAAATTTAGCTTTAAGAACATTTACTACTATAGATGAAAATATAATACAAACCCTTATCATCTCAATTTTTTGCCTAGTTCCAAATAGGGATCTTTTCCGTTTGACTGCCGCCATTGAAACGTAAGAGGTGAGTGCCCCCAGCCTTCTTTACTTAGCCTTATAAGGCTAACTAACGAAAATATCACGACCTAACCTAACCAATCGTTAGGTCAACTGTACGACCTTGACGATTGGTTAGGTTAGGTCGTGATATTTTTGTTAGTTAGCCTTATAAAGCTAACTAAAGAAGGCTGGAGTTTAATTATGTTTCAATGGCGGCAGTCAAACGGAAAAGATCCCCAAATAGTCCTGCAACAGTTTGGTCAGTAAGGCTTTTAAAGCAAATCACAATTATGACTATCACGTTCTAAACATGCTGCTTCCTTTCAGTTCCGCGCCATCTTCCCTTCAATATCTTACATAATTTATGTCATTTCAATCGGTGTCGTGTGATACTAAAAAAGAATAAATTCAATACATTTGTATGAAATTACAGCCAATTATTAAAATTTCTCTGTCTAAATTCTATTGGCAAAGGCTGCACATTAGGGTATATTGGAGCCTTTCCCAGAGATCTTGTAAATGATCTACTTGTGTTATTTCTCGAATGTACACTCTCTTGTCCTTCCCCTAACCTACGTCGTTTACCTACATTCACCAGTAGTAATTCCTTTTCAGAACCCGAACTGTCAGTGATATTTGAAAATTTTCTTTTAAATGAACCGCTATCAGTCACTACTTCCAATTTCTTCAGCTCTTCCCCAGTTTGTAAATTAATCAAACTAACCGAACTTCTACTATTAGATGACGAATTGCATTCACTGAGACTAACTATTGCGGACGAAGTTAAATTTTTTAAGTTAAATATTGCCGAAAAACGTCGCACCGAACCTAGATTTTAATTTTATCATGTTTCCACGAGGAATTTTCTTCACTACTTACCCTCTTCTGATAATTAAAATCCACTCTAATAGACAGAGTTTATTTCCACAACAGTTTCGATGCCCACTGGCACCCGAAGAGGATTCCAGTGGCATCGAAACTGTTGTGGAAATAAACTCTGTCTATTAGAGTGCTTTTTAATTATTATATTTTGACCTTCACGTAGAAAAAAGTGAAGTTTTTTTTTTTCATTTATTACCCTCTTCTATTCTAGTTGGTGCTCTAGTTGGTGCTTGAGAAATCTAATTCTTCCTTCCACCCAACTATTTTCAAATTCATCCTCTATGAATACCGTTTTAGAAGACTGAATTGGGGAAAATGATTTAATTTCATTTTCTAAATCAAATTCTACTTGAACCCCAACATCGCGTACCTCTTCTACACTGCATTGATTTAAGTACTCTAAATTAGGTTGTGTTGCTACACATTTTGTAGTCGGCTTCTCAGATTCTATTCGCAATTCTGCTAATGTACTAAATACAGAATCATCTACAATTTCTGATGCACTACTTAATCTTAACCCTTTAACGCCGAACATTTTTGTAGGGTTAAATCTAAATGCGTGTATTTGAAATGGTACGTATTCGACCCAGTCGGCGTTAGAGGGTTAAATCAAACTCTTCAGAACTATTTAACATTACACTTTGTTCTCGTACCGTTTGTTTACCTAAATGTCTCGAAGATTTACATCTTGCCTTATCTACTCTCTCGTTATCAGATTTATATGTACAAACACGTTTTCACTGCATACTTTCACGTTTTGACGGATGGCATGATATTCCTTCAAATATTGTAGTGGATCAGCCCATAATTTTAAATGTGTGTGATGCCCTCTAATAATTCTTCCCTTCCCTTGCAATTCATATGATACTCCCTCTGGGATTGATTAATTTTGAAATTTCAAACGGTCCAATATATCTGTGAGTCATTTTGCGCTCCACACTTCTAACTGACGTTACAACCTTCAAAACTACTTTTACTCCCTTAGCGAACGGCAACAAATTTGGATGGCCTTCCTTCCACGTTAATTGTTCCTCGAGTGAAACTGGAATGACCTCCCCCCTCTCGCTCATTACTTTCCGTTAATAATTTATCCGAGGGTGACATTTTAATTTGCCTATGATACGTCTCATTATACGTTATAATTACCTTTGGCAGGAACCTAAATAGCTGCAAAATGGAAGAATTCACCCTTTCTATCGCCCCGTTGCACAGTAGTTTATAAGGGCTCGAAAATGCGTGATAGATGCCATATCTCTGCAACATTCCTTTAAATAACCCCGACTTAAACTCAGTCCCATTATCACTCAAACATCTTTCCGGTACACGCAACATTGTTGGCAAGATTTGAAACTAAAATTCTGATGTAATAACTTTAGCACTTTTATTCTTAATTGGCCTTGCCCAAACTCACTTGCTATAATGATCTACACATACTACGCAGTACGCACCGTATATATCCTCTTAGAGTCCTCGGCAAACTTATTAAAACTATAGCGATTAATTCATACTGCCTTCTAGTTACCACACGCATTACTGGAGGCTTGGTTACTTGATGGCCCACTTTCATTAACTGACAACGTTCACACGTCCTACAAATGTCATTAACTACTCGATCTACCTTTGGGTGCCAAACATATCGTAAAACCAGTTCATGAACCTTATCCCGCCCAAACATGTGCCATATAAATATGTAAAATCACTACAGTATGTACCAGTTGCTGAAATTCTACTACCGCTGCACAGTTACCCATTTTTCGATTTAGTTTTACTAATATACCCTTATGAACTAAAAAGGTGTCCCAGTATCGACGGTACTCGCTTAAATCCTTTTTTTTTGGAACAAGGTAACTAACCCTTTACCTATCAATTCTTTTATTTTGGTAATTATCCTCGAATTACTTTGTCACCATGCAACTGTGCTTAAAGATAAAAACGACCCATTCAACCACTGGAAAAAAACGCTCTTTATCTTGGGTACCGAAATCGATATTCATACACAAAACAAAACTCTAACAACACTTAACACTGCTCCAGTATCTAAAAGAGCACAGAACTTTTTATCCTGTACCTTTATCCATGTCCATGTGACACATATCTCCGTGTGTCTACACGATGGCAATGATTCGGATACAGGATTGGAAGGTTCCTGCATTAATAAATTTAAATTCAAATCAGCTAAATCACCTTCCCAACAATTGTTTTTGGCTTCCCTTGAAATTTCTAAATCATAACTGCTAATATAATTCTGTCCGCTACCCTCCCAAGGTTCTAACAAACTACGCATTACAGGATTAAAATGTATGCCTCCCTGGCATTGTAAGTGAATTTCTCTTTTGATTTTAATTTTTTTACTTTCTCTGAAATAGACAAGACTGAACAAGACTCGTTGTAATGCACCCAAATTTTTACTTTAAAAAGGTAACTTGCGGCAAGTAAAACCTGTGTTGGTTTACGTCGTCGTCGTCGTTGGCCTAGGCAAGCTACGGCTTGGGACCGTAGCGCATCTATCCGGTATAGGTTAACCTGGATGATGTAGCCATAAGCACTGCCGCTAGTTAAGTGCCAACCAGTGATTATCTCACTAGCCGTATTGAGTCCGTTAGGCGAAACTACGACAGTACCAAAGGTGGAAAATATAACCTTTGGTTTTCTATTATTTATTTGTAAAATGGACATGGCATTAGATTAAAATAAATATTTGAATATAATAATTAACTGACAATTGTGATATATAATTAATTATGTTTACATACAATAAAATAATATAGTATACATAAAATTAGTATTAATGTGGTTCACAATTGAATTATAATGGGGTAACTAATTTAAAATGAATTTATACTATTCCGAAATTCAAGACGGTAAAATTAACATTTATCTTGAAACTAAAATAAGAGTATTCACTACACACTCCCCCACCAGAGAGGAAGTTCAAAGAGTTCCGAACGACACAGATTTCCGCTGAACCTTTTTGGTAGCTACTTGTACCTCACTTAAGGTTGATTCCAAAAACGCAGGCTTAAGACGATCGATAGAAACCTTGTCGACCTTGGAACCGCGCTGGATGAGGAATGATTTGCGCGTACGTCGGAGAACTTCATAGGGTCCGTCATATGGACATTGGAGAGGCCGTTTTGGGACAGGTACACGAACGAAAACGTGGGTGCAAGATTGGAGGGCTGGGAAACAAAGATGTTCTGTTGGCTAGTCAAACGAGGGGGAACAGGCTGAAGGGACTGCATGTGAGAGGAAAGTGTTTGAGCGAATTCCGTAGGATCACATGACTTATCCCCTGCAGTGAAGTAGCCACCTGGTAGCCGCAGTGTTGTTCCATAGACTAGTTCAGCCGCTGTAGTCTTCAGATCACTCTTAAATGCAGAGCGAATACCAAGCAACACGAGTGGAAGCTTATCCATCCAATGGAGTCTTCGTGACACATAAGGGATGACTTCAGCTGGCGATGGAAGCGTTCGACGAGGCCGTTAGCTTGCGGATGATACGCACAGGTATGCGCATGTACTGTACCCAACAAGCTGGTAAACTTCTTCCAAGCGAAGACTCAAATTGGCGACCTTGGTCAGTGATGACTTTTGTCGGCAATCCAAATCTTGATACCCATCCATGAAGAAAGGCTCTTGCAACAGTGTCCGCTTGGATATCAGGAAGTGGGATGGCTTCAGGCCATCTGGAAAAGCGGTCGAGACAGGTGAGCAGATAACGTTGGCCTTGAATCACTGGAAGAGGGCCAACAATGTCTACATGAATTACCTCAAATCGCTGGGATGGGGGCGGAAATGCGTCAAAGGGGGACCTGGTGTGCCTTTGGACTTTGGCACGCTGGCAGGCAAGGCACGTTTTGGTCCAATGTTTGACATCCTTCCGCATCGAGGGCCAAACAAAGCGAGAGGTAACCAGGTGTTGCGAAGCACGGATACCAGGATGGGAGGGCTTATGAAGATCCATGAAGACTGCTTGTCTGTGACATGGAGGGACATATGGGCGAATAGCAGCTGTTGATACGTCGCAATAGAGGGGCACAGACAATCCTGGCATACTCATTTTCTTGAGGGAAAGTGAGTGAGTGGAGTCTTCTCTGAGCAGGTCTTGTAGTTCCGTATCCTTATCTTGATCCTGTGCAATAGCATTCCACAGTGTAGAGCTGAGGGTAACAGAAGTATCTCTATTCTTGAAAGTGCATCCGCTGGAGTGTTCAAGACACCTTTGATGTGGCGGATATCTGTGGTAAATTGCGAGATATAATCGAGTTGCCTGATGACTCTGGGAGAGTGGTTACAGCTGTTTTTATTGAAGACAGTGACCAAAGGTTTGTGGTCGGTAAAAACACAAAACTCTCGGCCTTCAAGGAAATGTTGAAAATGCTTCACGTTTAAGTAAATAGCAAGAAGTTCACGTCCGAAAGCACTATAACGCGTTTGGGCTGGCTGCAGCTTTTTCGAGTAAAACGCGATGGGTGCTTGTTGACCGTTAATGGTTTGTTCCAACACTCCACCGATCGCAACATCTGATGCATCGACCGTCAGAGTTAGGGGGGCATCACTGATAGGAAATGACAGAGACAATGCACTATTGATAGCATTTTTGGCATTGTCGAACGCCTGTAAACTATCGCTACACCATACCAATTTGTTACCTTGCGTTTGTGTGTGATCATAGCGTGTAGAGGAGCAAGAACACTGGCACAGTTTTTAATGAACTTGTGGTAATAATTTACCAAACCTAGAAACCGACGTAACTCACGCTGATTATTTGGCATTGGGTAATTTTTTATCACTTCACACTTGTCCTGAAGGGGGGTAATTCCGTGCTGCGAAATCGTGTGACCAAGAAATTCCAAGGTTGGCTGTGCAAACACACACTTAGATGCATTAATAGTAACACCGTATTGTTCTAAGCGTTGAAAAAGGAGTGAAAGATGTTCCTTATGTTCCTCTTCCGTTGAGCTGGCCACAAGCAAATCATCGATGTAGGCATAAACAAAGTCTAAGCCTCTGGTGACCTCATCTATAAACCTCTGAAAGGTTTGCGCAGCATTCCGTAGCCCGAACGGCATCTTCAAAAATTCGAATAACCCAAATGGTGTACAAACTGCAGTCTGGGAATATCCGAAGGCTCTACGGGAATGTGGTGGAAAGCCTTAACGAGATCTATTTTACTGAAGATAGATTTGCCGTGGAGAAGAGAAGTAAAGTCTTGGACATTTGGTACCGGATATCGGTCCGGATGGTTGTCGAATTCAAAAACCGGTAATCCCCACATGGTCTCCAGTCTCCTGACTTCTTCTGGACCAGGTGTAGGGGAGAGGACCAACTGCTTTTGGAAGGTCTTATTATCCCAAGATCTATCATAAGCTGGAATTCCGATTTGGCAGCTTTCAGTTTGTCCGGGGCAAGACGTCTGGGTTTTGCAAACACAGGGGGACCTTTTGTTGTAATGTGATGGGTAATGGTGTGCTTAATGGTATCACCCATCTGCATCGGTTGAAGAATTCCTGGATATCGCTGGAAAAGGCACTGGTACATGGAATTAGGGGGAACGAGGGAAAGTGCAGAGTTCGAGGCGTCCGGAAGGGCAACCTGTTTGGCAAGAACAGAAAGCAGTGTGGCCTGGTCGCATAAGCGTCGCTTGTCAAGATCCACCAGGAGTTTGAAATGCTGGAGGAAGTCAGCGCCGATTATGGGATGCCGCACTTGAGCACAGATGAAAATCCACTTGAAGGATCGGTGAAGGCCAAGTTTAGTTCACGCGACTGAGTACCGTACGTGGGTATGCGTGAACCGTTAGCAGCGTATAGAGGCGGAGATTCCGAGTGCTTATGACCAGATTTTTGAGGGAATACACTGACTGACGCTCCGGTATCGACCAAGAAATTGATACCAGAGTTCCTGTCCTTTATGAATAACAGGTTGGCAGTGCGAGTACTAGACGCCATTAGGACTCGCTGCTGGGGTTTTCCGACGAAAAATTGCAAGGGGAGATGCACTTCCTAGCCTTCTTTCCAAATTTCGAGTGGTAGAAGCAGATCTTCCCGGAACTCGAACGATGCCTCTTCGTAAATCTTGACCGAGAATGGCTTCTTTGCCGTTGATTTTGTAGCAGAGAACAAACGTGGTTGAGTTGTTGACTTAACTCTTCCACTTTCAACTCCAGTTCCGATTGTGTGTTCACGTTGTTGACCGGAGCTGTGTCAATCTCCACTACTTTGTCGGCAGTTTCTGCTAGTTTATCAACTGGAGTAGCAGGATCCATAGTGGCCAAGACACGCTGAGCTGATGGAGGAAGTTTCTGCAAGAACAACTGTCTAAAGATGTCCTTATCGAAGGTTTGTGCGCGTTCGCCTAGAGCGCACTGCATAGCCCTCAGCATTTGAGTGGGCTTACGGTCTCCAAGTTCTTCTTTTGAGATTAACTGATGTAGTTTCTCACGCTCGGAGACAGTGGTGCGGCGCAGGATGGCAGACTTCAGATCGTTGTACGGGTCCTCACTCGTGGAAGGAGATACGATGACGTCACGGACTTCAGAGATGATGCTCGCTGGTAGAGAGGACAAAACATGATCGATTTCGTCCTGCTAGCGGTGATCCTTCCCAAGTTAAATTGTGATTCCACTTGGTGGAACCAAATAAATGGATCACCCGGCCAGAAGACGGGAGCTTTACGCTCAAGTGGGAGATGGCACCAGCGTCGTCAGGCATCTTCTCCTATGCTTGCTGACGTACAAGCAAGACGACAAGTTCCCAACGAAGGAGTGGAGGTTGAGACGAGCGCAGGCACAGAGCGCACGGGCAGGGGTGATGGGCAGAGGGCACGAGCGACATTACAGTCTGGTCCTAGTCGCTCGGGTGAAGGGGGTGGTGGGCACGAACGACGTTACAGTCTGGTCCTAGTCGTTCGGGTGAAGGGGGTGATGGGCACGAACGACATTACAGTCTAGTCCTAGTCGTTCGGGTGAAGGGGGTGACGGGCACGAACGACATTACAGTCTAGTCCTAGTCGTTCGGGTGGAAGGGGTAATCCAGCTCCGGGGTCACCAATTGTTGGTTTACGTCGTCGTCGTCGTTGGCCTAGGCAAGCTACGGCTTGGGACCGTAGCGCATCTATCCGGTATAGGTTAACCTGGATGATGTAGCCATAAGCACTGCCGCTAGTTAAGTGCCAACCAGTGATTATCTCACTAGCCGTATTGAGTCCGTTAGGCGAAACTACGACAGTACCAAAGGTGGAAAATATAACCTTTGGTTTTCTATTATTTATTTGTAAAATGGACATGGCATTAGATTAAAATAAATATTTGAATATAAATAATTAACTGACAATTGTGATATATAATTAATTATGTTTACATACAATAAAATAATATAGTATACATAAAATTAGTATTAATGTGGTTCACAATTGAATTATAATGGGGGTAACTAATTTAAAATGAATTTATACTATTCCGAAATTCAAGACGGTAAAATTAACATTTATCTTGAAACTAAAATAAGAGTATTCACTACACCTGCATAGCAGGAACTGTTCCATCTAATTTCATGCTTTCCAACACTTTAGTGCCCTTCCCACTCTGAGAAATGCCATACCATATATTATGCTTAATTAATTAATTCACTAATAATATTCTTCCCTCCAGCTTATTGCTAAGTAAATCTGGGATACACATTGCCTGCAGCCGGGCCCATAAATTTTCTATAAGAGAATTACCACCTCCTGGAATAAGTAACTGTACTTCTAACCCATTAAGTATCCTCCCTCCTCTATCTTGCGATTCTTTCAACCCCTCTGAAACATAATTGGCCCTCAACAATGCATCAGCTAGAATGTTATTTTTACCTGGCCTATAATAAATTTCATAATCAAAATCGTTCAAATCTTCAAGAGTACATGCCAACCGCCCATCTACCATACGCATATTGTGTAGATATATTAGAGGCTGGTGATCAGTGAAAATTACGAATCTTTTTCCCAATAAAAAAGGTCTAAACGTTTTCACCCCCCATCTCAAGGCCGCTAATTCCCGCTCAATCGTACTATAACGCCTTTGGGCCTGGTTAAATGAAACTGACGCGTATGCAATTACTCATTCTTCTTCCCCTCGCGTTTGCGTAAGAGCAGTACCCGCTCCAGTGCCGGATGCATCGACCGCAAGCTGCAGACATGCAACATTAGACCTAAAATCGGGAAAGGTCAGAAGAATGTCTTTCGCCATTTCCTCCTTCAATTTCTCAAAAGCCTCTTTCCTCGCACAAGTCATCTTTACTTTCTCCTTACGTTGTCCCCCCGTTACTTTGGCTAAAGGTCCAGCAATTACTGAACAATTTTTTATGAATTTTCTCTGAAAATTAACTAATCCGAGGAATTCTCCAACCTGGCCAACAGTTTCCGGTTCAGGAAAATTTAAAACTTGATTAATATAAGTCTTCACTTTATGTAACCTTTTATTACTAATGATGTGCCCCAAGAACTGCACCTCTTCCTGTACCCATTTACATTTAGCCGTTTTAACTTTAATACCCGCATCTGCTAGTTTATTGAGCACTTTATTTAACAATGACAGAGTTCGTCAAATGTTTCGGCCATTATTAAGACGTCATCAAGATAAATAACCACCCTTTATCCTGAACAACCTTCCAATATTCTCTGCATTTCTCTTTGAAATGCCATTGACGCTGACCGAAGACCGAAAGAAAGCGACTTAAAAAGCATAATGGTTTTTCTGTGTAGAGAAGGCCGTGTAATCCCTCGATTGCTCGTCTAAGCCCATTTGATAATAACCCCCTTACTAAATCTAGCGAAGTAAAAAATTCATGTTATGAAGCCCGAATACTAATTCATTGATATTAGGTATAAGAAATGTGTCCGGCTTTGTTACTATATTTAACTTGCGGTAGTCCACGCATAATCTAATAGTTCCGTCCCTTTTTTTAACTGGTACTACTGGTGCGTTCCATGGGGATTTACTATGCTCTAATATATCGAGCGCCACCAACTCCTGGCACTGCGTTTCTATGGCCTCATTGGTTGCTTGTCAAAGCGCCGAGATTTTACATAAATAGGGTTATCATCGTAAAGTTCTATTTTATACTGGGCCATTGTAGTATGCCGAAAATCATTATCACCTTGAATAATCTCATCCTCCCTTTTACAAGAACTACAATTTTCTCTTGGAAGGAACATTCCAGCATCTAGAAAAACCTTAATATTATTCCAAACATTATTTTCTAAAATAATTTTCTCCATTGTATAACAAGGAACGTTGTTAACCAATCTTAAACACTTATTTAAACCTTGATCAATATAAAGCTCGTCCTTAATGCCATCATGACTCTCCCTTGATAAACAACGTTTCTTAGTGTTCAACTTTAACCCATGAGTTTGAAAAAAGTTTACTCCTACAATTAATTCAAAACCTAAATTTTTAACAACTAAAAATTCGTTACATTGAAATCTATTCCATGAATTTTAACATTAACTCCAACTATAGCATTAGCTTTAATCCCATTGTTACTCAAACCTATACTATGTATAGTATCTATAGGTCTCCAGTAATTGCATTTAACCTGTTCTAATACCTTTTCATCTATAACTCCCAATTTTGCCCCAAAATCTACGACTGCAATTACTTCTTTATCATTTACCACTACGTTAATTACCATCAAACCTACGTCATATTCAGTAGTAAACACTGTACTCTGAACATCATTACAAACTTTTCTTCGTAATGTATACCCATCCATAATACCCTCTGTGGTAGACTAATCCCATTACCCTAAACATTATTTACATCTGGGACCCACTCTTCTGCTTCAGGATTTAAGCCCATATAAACATTGTTTAATTTATTCCCATTTGTACTAGGAACGTCATACAACCCATCCTCCTTCCTTTGATTAACTTCTCAGTGCTCCGCCTGTTCCTAAAGTGACCGGAGCTATCTAGTTTAAGGCAGCAGCAGCAGCAGCTTTAGGGTCTATGATAACATTATTACCCAAGGCTACTGCATCAACATTAACCTCTCTAATTCGAGCCAATAGGGGACAATTTGCGATGACATGACCTATCTCCTTACGGGCATAACAACTGATTTGTCTTCCCACTTTAGCACTATTACCTGGTCTTACCGTGTTCTTATGTTTATAACGCGAGCAACCTTGCATAAGATGCTCGTTGCTACCACAAATCAAAGAACAACCATTTTTACGCCAACAATCTTTTTGTACATGCCAGAACCTGTCACAAAAGTGACATTTCTTGTCTTTATTTACGGCACTTCCAGTCATGCCATTATTATTTTTTGACTGACCTTTACCTTGAGGAACAAGAAATTCTCTTGGCGCATTTTTAACGCCTCACTATAAGAAACTCCATAGGCTGGTGCGTAACCCCTTCATCTTCTGGCAACAATGACCAGACAGGATAATCATACCCTCCTGCTGGAGGCTGAGGACGTGCATTGGTCCCGATCAAATCCTGATCCTCATCCCTTGCCCATTCTAACACCCGTTGCCACCTCAAATTACTCTCTCTACCTAAAGCGTACCTAAAGTTTTTCGCCAAATCCCTGGGAAGAAAAGCAATAAATGATTAATTAAAACCTTTTTATCCTTTCTGAGGAGGAAAAACTGCTTCATATAGTGATTGAAAACGGAGGGCAAATTCACTCACACTCTCTCCTCTTTTCATTTCTGATATCCAAAAGTCCCTTTTCGTAGCCAAGGGATGCCCCTCGATGGTACTACATACAACCATTTTTGCAATTTCTTGACAACGATTCATAGCTACCCCCTAACTTTATAACAGCTCTGATACGCCGTTACGGCTGACCCTCAAATCTTCCAACTTACCGCCATCTTTTACGATCCTTACCCAATGGTGCGCGCATATTGTTCAAAATAAGAATTCTTTAATCTTTGTCAGTTGTGCTATTCCATGCATCGACGTCACGATTATGACAACGGGGTGTTCGCGAGTTCTCTCTCTTTTAATGAACCTTCGCACATACATTATTAAACCCATCCGGATCGCCTATGGTGGTCCTGTGAATCTGCGGAACCTTGGGTTTGAGCCCCGGTCGAACTTTGTGACTTCTGATTCGGCAATTGAGGGATTCCTCCGACTCTACACGGTAGGGGTGGGGTTCCGATTCCACGTTATCAATCTGTAGGTCCACTCGCCTCTACTGAAGCACGAGGTGTCGTAGAACGGAAGTCAAACTGAGAAGACAGACGTTTATTGCCAACAAAATACACACGGGAATTTTCCGTAAAGTGTTATCCAACGCCATATGTAAGCCAATTACTTATACACACACACACACACACACACACCACAAACACACACACACACCACACACACAAACACACACACACACACACACACAATATATATACCTTGTTAACCTCGTTTAGTTCTGTCTGTTGATCTCTCATCACACCACGAGGTCAAGCTGGTGGCCCCGCCTCTAGGCCTGGCTTGTTGGAGGATAGAATTGCTCTCTTGCGCTCTCCACCGCACATAGCCAGGTACAACCGACTCATCTGGTACCGTCCTGAGCCACGCATCTGGTCTTCTCTTGAAGACTCACTTTGACCTTATAACGTCTCTGAAGTCCTTTGGAAGCTGGTTAAAAGTCTTGGCCCCCGACAACCAAGCTATTTTTCCTTCAGTGTTGAGGAGGTCTCTTGTCGGGCCTTTAATTTGGAAACACTACACATTCTGCCTTTCCTATTTTCTAGCGTTGTTTGTGATGGTAATTGGGTTTAGTCTGAGGTTTGGTACCAGTTTTCGAACACTTTCCTATGTAGATTATGGTGTCCTCTCTTCTTCTTTCCAAGGAGTACAGATTTAGTTTATGTAGTCTTTCCCAGTAGTTAGTTCTTTGCAGCCATCAATCTTGGCTGTGAAATATCTCTTGCGTTTTCTAGTTGATATATATATATATATATATATATATATATATATATATATATATATATATATATATATATATATATAGCACTGCAACCACGCAGTATATTAATGTATAGAAACGACGTAAGTATAGAGGAGTGTTCTGCACACGAGGAAGAGAAATAACGAACAAATGAAAAATGAGGTGACCGCCCGGGAATCGAACCCAGGACCTTCCGATTGCCGGTCAGACATGCTACCACTACACTACGGGCCTCGATCAGTCAGAAGTCGCAATTCTCCTACATAGGGCAGAAACCAATGCCTTGAGAGGGCACCCTCGCAAATCGTGAATATGTACATTTAACTGCAATGACCACGCAGTATATTAATGTATAGAAACGACGTAAGTATAGAAGAGTGTTCTGCACACGAGGAAGAGAAATAACGAACAAATGAAAAATGAGGTGACCGCCCGGGAATCGAACCCAGGACTCAGGGTTTCTGCCCTATGTAGGAGAATTGCGACTTCTGACTGATCGAGGCCCGTAGTGTAGTGGTAGCATGTCTGACCGGCAATCGGAAGGTCCTGGGTTCGATTCCCGGGCGGTCACCTCATTTTTCATTTGTTCGTTATTTCCCTTCCTCGTGTGCAGAACACTCCTCTATACTTACGTCGTTTCTATACATTAATATACTGCGTGGTCATTGCAGTTAAATGTACATATTCACGATTTGCGAGGGTGCCCTCTCAAGGCATTGGTTTCTGCCCTATGTAGGAGAATTGCGACTTCTGACTGATCGAGGCCCGTATTGTAGTGGTAGCATGTCTGACCAGCAATCGGAAGGTCCTGGGTTCGATTCCCGGGCGGTCACCTCATTTTTCATTTGTTCGTTATTTCTCTTCCTCGTGTGCAGAACACTCCTCTATACTTACGTCGTTTCTATACATACAGGGTGTCCCGTAAGTCTGTACCCATAGGGATTTATAATATATTTTTTTATTATGTTTATTATTATTATTTTATTATTATTATTTTTTATTATTTTTTATTATGATTTTTATTTGTGGGGCCACTTGAAAGCCAAAGTGTACGAGGTCAAACTTCAGAACATTTTCCACCTTAAAGCACGCATTGTGGAGGCGTGTCAAGAAATTTCTGCGACTGTGATTCAGAAAGTGCTGTCGCAGTGGAGATTGCGTCTTCAACTATGTGTGCGACACAACGGCGGACACTTTGAACAGATTATGTAATAAATTTTTGGACTATTTTGTAATTTTATTTTTTCCCTATGGGTCCAGACTTACGGGACACCCTGTATATATATATATATCAAGTACCACAAGTTTTATATTCGATAATAAAAGTGAATAAATAAATAATATATTCATAAAATGAATATATTTAGAATGGTGTTGCTTTCTCCTTTCCATTATGTAACGCTGAAACGCCTTTTGGCATTCCATTGATTAGCTTTGCTATTTCTTGTTCAGGTACTGAAGCCCATTCTTCTTTCATGGCTTTGACGAGGTTTTCCCTGGACGTAAACTTTGGTTGCCGCTTCGTAATGACCTTTCTAGCATGTACCACACATGTTCTATTGGATTCATTGACCTGACATGGAAGAGCGATATGAGCTGGGGTACCATCTTGCAGTCGCACTTCCTGTCCTATTCACTCCTATGCCAATGATTCCACTCTTTACTTCTCCATCCGCTTCTCAAAACGTCCCTCTCATTGGTCTGATTGGGGCAGAGAAAACCTTGTGGCTTTCAATGCCTCAAAAACTCCGTTCCTCCATCTGTCTACTCGTCACACCCTTCCACACGACTATCCCCTTACCTTCAACAACACACAACTCAATCCTTCCTCTTCTCTGAACATTCTTGGCGTTTCCTTTTCGCGTGATCTTTGCTGGAAAGATCACATATACTCTTTTTCTAAAGAGCTTCTAAGAGGTTAGGTGTGCTGTACTGCCTCCGCAGTTCCTTCACCCCAGCTCAGTTGCTGTCTCTGTACAGGGGTCTTGTCCATCCCTGTATGGAGTATGCTTCTCACGTATGGGGTGGCTCAATCCATACAGCTCTACTTGACCGGTGGAATGAAAGGCTTTTCGTCTCATCAATTCCCAGCCTCTTACTCACTGTCTTCAATCCCTCTCTCTTCGTCGCAATGTTGCCTCACTCTCTCTTACTATCGTTATTATAACGGACACTGCTCTTCTTAACTCTCTAACTGTATGCTTCCTCCTTTAAGGAGAGCACGCAGTAACAGACTTTCGACACATTCTCATTCCTTTTCTGTCCAACTCTCTAACGCAAGAGTTAGTCGGTATTTCCAATCTTTCATCTACTCAACCGGTCAACTCTGGAACAATCTTCTTCAATCTTCTTCTTTCCCCCTGTCTATGACCTCCAATCTTTCGAACGCAGAGTGTCTAGGCATCTCGAAAACCCCGAACCTTGATTTTGGCTCTCTTCTTTTATGGTGGAAGTGGGGGGGACGGGCGTTTTTTCTGGCATTCGCCCTTGGCCCCTCGTTCCTGCATAAAAAAAAAATACACTTTGTTGTGGAGATACATTTTCACTGGAATAAATGGGTAGTAGCCCCTCTTCCATAATCTATATATATTTGGCTGAATTAACACTTCGTGTGAAGATCACAGTGTGTGTGTTTGTCCATTGGTCCAAATTGCACCCCACACCATTACAGAAAATCCCCAATGTTTTTTATTGTAGCTTGCAGATATATATATATATATATATATAAAACCGAGGTTATATATCCTCTTTTGCACTCTCCTTTAGTTTTTTATCCCTTTGTTCTCTCTCTCTCTCTCTCTTCTCTCTCTCTCTCTCTCTCTCGCTCTCTCTCTCTCTCTCTCTCTCTCTCTCAATTGCTTGAAAAACTAAAGAATGGTGTAAAGAAGCGAAATTCTTCGAATAATTTAAGAGCGCAACTTTAAACTACTTTAAACCGAAAGAATTTTCTTGTTTTTAGTAAATCCAAACAGCAAATTCCTTGTATTTATTAGCTAACTAATTGTAAATGTATAATAGAAATGCTTCTTTGGATAAAACATATGTGTGTGTGTGTGTGTGTGTGTGTGTGTGTGTGTGTGTCTGTGTGTGTGTGTGTGTGTGATGAATGATCTTTTCGTGGATTACGCATAAATAAGATGAGCAAATATGCAGGAACCAAGTTTTAAATTTAAAACTGACTAACTAAAATAATGAATGCTAATTGGGAACTAAGATAAGATTCATCTCGGGGTGGAAAATGATTCTAAACTTGAAAAGTGTTCATAAATAAGAATTTACATCGCCATTTACATCATATTTTTGGGGACACGCTCCATATTTAACTAAAAGTTTGATATTATGAAATTAATACATCACTGAAGTATTCTGAACCTATTAAAAAAGATCGGGGCATTGGTGATGCATTGTATCATAAGATGTCACTGGGACATCGGAATAAATAACTTTTATTATATAATATTTACAACAGTCATTTAAATTAGATAGAAACACGCAGAATATATTAAAAACATTTTTAATTCTTTTTTTTTCTTCTTAAAAACGAAATCTAGGTTGTTGACGACCAAAAATAAAAAATAAAAAAATGTTTAGCCACATTCTTACCAAAATTAAAATGGCTGATTATTGTGTCTGATTTTACTCAGAAAATGCAAAGATTATCAAATGGTGAAGTTTTGATAAAAAGCGACCAGTTTGAATTCTTTTGACCAACCGATCAACATTTAGTGTTTTTTAGAAACAAATACACAAATAAACCTAATTTTTGCCATGATATATATGTAGATATATATTTTTTTTTTAAGTTCGGGAAGAACCGATTCGCCTCTATTTAAAAGGGCATATCTCGGCGGAAAAACAAAGAAAAAGTGAGAGGAAAGACAGAGGAAAAAGAAAGGGTGGAGGGGACAGTTGAAGTGGAAAAAGACCAAGGATGACAAGAACTGCAGGGTCGAGCCCCATCATCCTTGGGTGCTAGGGCCGGGAGGGCACATGTGAAACCTCCAGGAACAAGCACGTACAAACGAGCACAAAGAGCACTCAAGAGCACGAGCTTAGAACCCCCTTGCGGGTATATATATATATATATATATATATATATATATATATATATATATATGGGTATTTTCAGTTTGGCGCACTGCTACAGATTTAAAAAAAAATTTAAATCATTTATTTACAAATTTTATCCTAAGGAAATGTCTAATTTCTAACGTATCTTAACTAAACCTAACCTAACCTGACTTACATTTCCTTAGGATAAAATTTATAAAAAATTGATTTGCTAAGTTTCGTAAAAATCTGTAGCAGTACGCCAAACCGAAAAGACCCATATAGTGTAGTGGTTAGCGTCGCTAACTACGAATCCATTGGCCCCGTGATCAAGACCCGATGACGGCAGGCGGCGCGCAGCAGAACCCAGCTGTTCATCCTTCCACACAATAAAGAAACTGGTTGGTAGATAAATGGGTACCATGGGTAGCCTAGTGGTTAAGACGCTGGGCTGCTGGTGGGGGCGTGGTTTGAATTCCACGTTAAACTGTAGGTCTGAGGTGGATAATAATAATGATTGGGTTTGTTTAACTTCTTTCGCAATCTAAGGTCATATAAGAGGGGACCTACAGCTTTACGTGGGATCCGAACCACGGGTCGCTACACAATCTGGACACAGAGGACGGTCTCCCATCCAACTACTACTCAGACCTAATGTCGCTTAACTTCGCTGATCAACGGGAAACGGTGTTGCAACATTGGCTCCGACGTAGCCCGTCTGAGATGGAGTAAAAAGCTTGATCTTCGTCAGAATGGACAATTCGGGCCGAAGCAAACCAAAGGTTATATATATATATATATATATATAATAAGTTAATTTTTATATATAATTTATATATATATATATATATATATATATATATATATATATATAATATTATATAATTGTAAAATAAATAAACTTGATATTTTTGGGGGTTAGGGTGACGTTACATTAAATTAGGTTGGATCAGTTTTAAGTTAAGTTATGATCACGTTAAACTATAGATTTAAGTCAATTTTACTTAATCCGTACCTAAATCAGCCCTCCTCATATATGTACCGTGTATATATATATAATATTTATATATATATATATATATATAAGATCCCACGCCTAAAATTTTATTTAAATTTATTCACCCAAACAGTCATAAGACATAAGAAATATATTCACTAAACATAATCTCCAAATAGATAATGAAAAAAAAAAAGGCTTTTTTTGAGTAAATAAATTTTGTTTAAAGTAAAAAATTTGAATTCTTTATATCATTTTATTCTCTCTCTCTCTCTCTCTCTCTCTCTTTCTCTATTTCTCTCTCTCTCTCTCTCTCTCTCTCTCTCTCTCTCTCTCTCTCTCTCTCTCTCTCTTTCTCAAAAGCATTTGAAGGAGGACTCTGAACGAACTCATTTCAACATTTAAAATCTAAAATATAATCGTTGTTTCCTTTCTTTCATTTAGATTTTGATGATAAAAGTGAGAAATTTGGTCATTTTTCTTTTAAACTTAGTAAAGTCCGCCAATAAATTTCGTAACTTGAAGAGAATTTATCATTTAAAAACTTAATTTCATATTTCATATTTTTAACTCTTTGCTTCAAAGAATTTTCATTAATTTTTATATTTATTTTTAGTTTTCCTTCGCAGTCATTTTTGGCTCTTTTTTTTTTTTCTTTTTAAATAATTGTTATTTATTAGGTTTGGCGTCTTACCTTCAATCGTCCATGTTGACAGCAGTGCGGCCATTTCTTACTATTTTATTTTATTACTCATCTACTTTTACTTTATTGCTGATGTAATCACCTTTTATTCTTTTATTTAATCTTAGTAAATCATATATATATATATATATTTCATGACTGAATTAAATATCCTTTAATGGCGAACACTTGATTTCACAAGTAATGATTTGGTTTTTGGGAAAATTAAAAACTTGATAAGAAGTTGTTCAAAACTTATTTTATATTTTATTCTATATTTAATTAAATACATAAGCAAAGGGTAAACACCCAGAGTTTGTCATTTATTTTCCTTCTCTGAATAGTAGCTGAAAGAAATAACGGACTTGCGCAACAATAGGCCACGGTTCGAATACGAGAGTGGAATTGAAAAGGACTGGAAAGTTTTGGTACATCGAGGAAAGAGGAATGAAAGAATCTTTTACTTTCAGGAAATTTATGCATTGAGTCAACTATTATTATTATTATTATTATTATTAATATTAGTAGTAGCAATATTTCATGGGAGTTGCTATCCGATTAAAATCCCGTATGTTTATATCCATTCTGTTCATTACATGAGGTTTGCTGTACAGAGATTATGAATTCTTGATTGATATATGAATGGAGAGACTGGGGTGGAGTCCCATTTGTACGAAACATGTTCTCTCACAAACGTTGGTAGAGTATGTTTTGAAAGGGACTTAAACATTAACACTTGTGAGTATGCAAAGTTCTAACTGAAGTAGAGTGATTTGAGGAATTGTTGTTCTTTACTGGGATTGTTTAACTACCCTCGCAATATCTCAGGTCATAAGACTAAGGGGACGTACGGCTTTAAGTGGGATTCAAATTACGGATCGCTACATAATCTGGACGCCGCGGAGGACGGTCCCCCATCCAACTATTATCTAGAGCCAATGACGTTTAACTTCGTTGATCGACGGGAAGTGGTATTACGACATTGGTCACGATGTAGCCCTTGATTTGAAGGATAGATCTCAGCAGGGCTCCTGGAGTGAATCATGGCAGAGTTCGGTTGGGGTGGTCGTTCCTTTGGATTTTGCATTCACTCGAGTTGGCTATGGTCATTGTGGCAGTGAATCTCACCATCAGAATCAGTGATGGCCGTAGAGGGGCTTTGGGAGCTGAAGGAGACAATCACTGACAAAGGGTGTTCGCGACCTTTAATTAATTTGGTTTATCGTTCGTTCGCAAATCATTCTTTATTTCTGATTTTGCTTAATTTCTGACAAATGCTTTCCATTCTTCCTCCAGGATACAGTCAATAGACAGATTCACTTTGACAGAACTATTTGGGACACGTTTATTTCTTGGTACATTTCCTTGGTGAAAGTATACAAGTAAGGAATGGGTGGAACGGTAATACTGTGATATATAGATATATAACTGCATGAACACACAGACGCTGCAGAGCAGTCTTGCCTCTTGAGTAGCCTTTAGTTTCGTTAATTGTATAATATAGGTAAGATCCTTACATTTGTTGTTACTTCTACGTTCTTCTTTTCATACTTATACGAAGCCAGATGTGCTAAGAGATAATACAATATCAACAGATTTATGGTCTTCTTATCTTTTTCAGATATTCAAAGGAAATGTCTGCACCACAACGTGACGAGAAAATTTACACGTGAATTAAGAGGCCAAATACTCGTTCTCCATAAAACAGGGGAACAGCTCAAGAAAAACCGTGATAAACTCAAATAACGAAAAAACGTCAAAGAAACCAAGAGACGTACAGCGGATACAGGATGGAAGAATGAGTCTATTGAGTGATAAAACCACAAGATAGCCATGAAAAGTTTCAATCTAACTGGATCAATAAGTTTGTAAAACATGGTAGTGACTAGTGAGTGTGTTAAGTTGCGGTGCAGCCGCAGTTCAGCTGTATTGGAGGATTTCTTAAAAATCGATGGTTCAGTATGCACTGCCGAGTGGAGTTCTTTTAACTGGGAGAGGACTCATCTTCCAACAAAACATACTGTAGTACTTAACAAGGCTTTCTCGTGGAGACAGGAACAGATCGGGAGGGTTCAAGTACTAAAGCCGCCATCACCAAAATAAACTTATTTAAAACAGGGTTTGCACCGAAGTGGGTAACCCACTTTTGCCCACCCAGGTTTTTTTTTTTTTTTTAACCACTCGAAAACCCCCAGTATTTTGCCCACGTTAGTGAGTTTTTTTCATACATTATTTTCAATATATACAAGGCCAGATTAACCACTAGGCTAATAAAGCTGTACCCTTAGGCCCTCATGTTTTTTAGATCCTCGAGTTTAGGCCCTAATTGTTATATCATAAACCCTAAATCTTTGTCACAAGGTTGGTGAAGTAATATCATATATAACTACATAATTATATCTTTAGAGGTGGAAAATAAGAGTTTTTTAGTTTTAGTTAAGAGGTTTGTTTTATGTCATTATATCTGATGGTGTATTATTGTCGATATGTATGTAGGATTTTCATCCATGTTTGTATGATTGGCTTCAAAGGGTTAATCTGTTTCCGAAATTGTTTTCAGACGTTGGGAATTTGGACCTAGTGTAATGATCATTCAACATGTCGAAGAAAGGGGGATATTTTGTTTCATATCACAGTTTAAACCCAGGAAGGAAGAAATCATTTTCTATTTGAATTGCATGCTGTTTTTGCTGCGGGGGGGGGGGTGTTTAATGTATATAACTTTGATTTTTGTTAGTTGTTAAATCTGGATAAATATACATTTCTATTTGTTTGAAGATTTTATGAATTATATACAATATACAGTATAGTACATATATAGGCCCTTCCCTCTCATTAGCCTTAGGCCCCTCACAGCCTTAATTCTGCCCTACATATATAGTATAATAATAATAATGACGAGAATTGGATTATCATTATGTATTTTGGGGTATTATTTCTGGGGTTTAATGTTACCAAATTTAACTACTGGTACAGAAATTAGATGCTCAAGGGAAAGCGACAACAAAGTTGACTTTTAGTTGAGTGCAATATTAGTTGATTTTAAGAAAAGAAATAACTGCATGTTTTTTACCTTAATAATTTTGTACTTTAATTTAACCTCAGCTAAGTTTCTGGCATTTTCTTTTATTTTCTTAGTTTGAACGTACTGTATTGCTTCATTTATGCACATTGTTAGTTTTTAATAAACTTGTATACAATACTATGTGCTCAAGTGTTTTATTATCCTTTAAAAATCCTTTAAAAATACATTTGAAGCTAAATTTATCATTATTAACTAGGTAGTATTTCAGTGGACAGGATTTTAATTTTGGTAGCAATATTATAATAAAAGTAATGTACACGATACCATTCATAATATATACACTACCATATAACAATGATAAAATACCATTTGTAGGCAATGAGAGGAGGCAGATGCTTGTGTGTGTGATGCAGTTTATGGGTTAGGGGCCACAGAGCTAAGGTATCTGAGATAATCCCCTGTGAAGCACTTTGAAATTGGGCAATTAAGATATTAGGAGTGATGATGAAGACTACTGTACAGTACTACTACCCTTTGCCTACAACTATGACTCTAACAACTACTTTAACTTCCATCTTATGAAATGCATAAGCATCCTACATAATCATAATTTAACTTCTGCAAAAAAGTAGGTGGTTTAATAATTTTTTAATAAAATTCCGAGAAAACCCAGTTTTCTCACTTTCATGCGGTTTTTTTTAAACCCCAGAAAACCCGGGTGGACTGGGCATTAAAAAAAAGTGTTTTATTGCCAACACTGATTTAAATTTCACCGAGTATTAATGGAAACAATTAAAAAATCTTGCCACAAAAAGTGAAACTAACGAGCCTACATGACCGCTGGTATATCGTCTATTAGTCCGACGGGAAGGCTACATTCGTTCTGTTTGATTCAATGCCAACGAGTTGTGAAACGATCATCCATGCTCCAGGAGGCGACACTAAATAATGAATACTACCTTATCTCTTCATATTATTAGTGTTTTGCTGTAATTTATTCGTACTGTGTCTCATATTCTATAACCCAAGTTATGCATTAAGCTAAAAATGCAATTTTTTTTTTGGTTAAAAACTGCATGTGGACTCGCAATTATAACAATCGATACTGTATATATTAATGATAACGCTGTCTGCTGTTTTTTAGCCTCCTTCATAACGATAAAGGTCATGTGACAAAGGGACATAGAGCTTTACGTGGGATCAGAAACATTTATGGGTCGCTACATCATTTGAAAGCAGAAGATGGTCACCCATCCAATTACTGAACAGACCCAACGCCGCTTAACCTCGCTGAAGGTGTGTATATATATATATATATATATATATTATATATATATATATGTGTGTATATATATATATATGGTGAACAGAATTCTAGAGAATTATTTTTTTCGTTTCAAAATATTATGAAACTGAAAGAAGGAAATTGAATTTTCAAAGAAATTTTGGACAAAACAATATTTAAAATATTAAGCTCATAAATTTATGCAAACAGTATTTCATATATATATATATATATATATGTGTGTGTGTGTGTGTGTGTGTGTGTGTATGTGTGTGTGTGTGTGAATTTTTTTAGTTGGTAGCAGAGTTTATTTTCTATATATGTATTTATTTTTTTAACGAAGTTTTACTAATGTTGAAGAGATCTCGAACGAGCTCATTTGTAGGTCGTTGAAACAAGCAAGATTTTGCAAAATCTTTCTCGCAATTAAAAAGGAGACATTCCCTTCATAAACTTTAGTTATCTGTCATAAGATACGACCGTAACGGAGGAAGAGGATGAGGCAGAAGGCTTCATAAGGAGACGGAGAAATACGGCGAAGAAGCAAGAATGAAGGTGTAAACAGAAAAAATGGCGAGGGAAGACTACGTTTTCAGCTTTTATGGTCTGGCGTTAGTTTTTTATACAGGTTATCCGTTCGATCCCGGCATCCACTTTGCGAAAGTGTTTGAAATTGAGCCCGATTATGTTTAAGAGTCCGTTTTTATCCTTTGCAGAAGCATTAGCAGAGGGAAAATGGAAATAATTACATCTACTAATAAAACAAGCAAAAATAATCTGACGCGGTTGTAAACGAAAGAAGGAGTGCTGAAAAAGAAACAGAGAGAGAGAGAGAGAGAGACGTTCTGAAACAAATTTGACGGAGGCCATGCCGGGGGTGGAGGGGAAGAGCCAAACGGCAGTCGATCACCACGGTCGAATTAAGGATGAGGACTCGGGATACGAAGACGCGGTGATCATAACTGTCAGAACGTCGTCCATTTATCAGGAGAGGCGACCCATAAAACGCGGCTCAGCGGCAATGGGGCGACGTGGGGTGACGTGTGATCCCATTCGCTAAATGACAACTGTAGATGTCGTTAAATCTTTGCCCTTTCATGGCGCTCGTTCCACACTTGTGATAATTTATTATACGAAATATTAATAGTTTTTAAATGGTTCCTTTATCTTTAGAACAGTACATTCCGATATATATATATATATATATATATATATATATATATTATATATATATTATACAGGGGCGTTGTCAGAATTTCTGGAAGGGCTAATATATATATATATATATATATATATATATATATATATATATATATATTAAAAGTGTGTAAATGAGTAAAAACACGTTCATAAATGTATTAAAATAATTAAACATGTCTGAAGGTACTTGGCATGGCGTACTTACTTCTAATTTATTTATTTCTATGCATTTTTTTAAATTATAAGTAAATATCAAACCTATGATTTTATTTCGGGAGGGGCTGAAGCCCCTGTAACCCCCCCCCTTTGTCTACGTCTCTGTGCGTTATTTATGTTTTATTTCTCGACCTCCATTACAAAAATAAAAGTATAAATACATTAAAAGGAAAAAACAACTTTGATCCGAGAGTCTTCGAGGCCAAAGGAATGGAGTCAAAGAGTTCTTTGAAATTAAATAAAGCAAAACGGCTTTATGTTAACAAAATCAAACTAATTAACAAAAAAATTAAACGGGAATCTCTTCTCTCTCTCTCCCTCTCTCTCTCTCTCTCTCTCTCTCTCTCTCTCTCTCTCTCTCTCTCTCCTGTATATTTACAACATAGGTAAAATAATACATTGTTTTAATAAACCCCTTCTTTACATTAACTTTGTATGTTAATTAGAGAATTTTATTTTGAAGTTTTTGCTGAGGGGAGGAATTGATACACTACTAAAGATCTTTTTCTTTTTGCTGTAAGATACAGAACACCTTCTAATTCGAAATGTTTCGTACAAAACGTGTTTAGAACAAAGTTCTCCCATGAGTAAAATAAAAGGAATTAAAAAAAAAAAGTCTTCCATAGATGTAAGCGTGGAAAAGTGTATTGAGATGAAAAACTAAATGGATTTGACTCATTTGTTCTTTTTCACAAAACACGCCCTTACTCTTAATGACTCATTGTAGGTGGGGCCAGCGTTCATTTTTATTTATCTGAAAACTGTTTATATAAGTACGCCTTAAAAGTTATAAATACTCATTAAATATGACAAAGAAATCCCATCAATTTTCTTTCTCCAATTTGGTGCGTTTTCCCTAAAGATGGCTCATAGTTTGAATACGAACGTGGATAGCATTCTCTCTCTCTCTCTCTCTCTCTCTGTCTCTCTCTCTCTCTCTCTCTCTCTCACACACACACACACACACACACACACACACACACACACACACACATCTTTATACACTGTCCTTGTTCAAAAAATCCATTCTATAAACAGTGATCTATAATGATCTTTAAAAATCGCACGTAACTCTTGGCCATTCTGATCCAAATGCATTTACAAAATTACCAAAAAAACAAAAAAATCAAAACGAAAAAAAAAAAAAAACAAGAGAACGAACGTACTCCAAAAACAAAAAATAAAGTTAGTACCATTGTCTGAGCATCGCTAAAGACAAAACTTTATTTCTTCTTTTCGGAGCAAGAAAGATTCAACTGAAAATACTCTTTTCGCGAAGTTGCATAATTCAATCGTAGTCGTAAAGTTAAATAAGCGCTACGAAATCTCACGAGTATTAATTATGCTGACAATCTCTCTTCGCTAATTTTCATCACGAAAAGAATCGAGAGAAGCAATCAGAGAACGGAATAAAAACTTTCTCGACGTCCTTGCCAGGCGCCAAATGGAAAATGGATCGCAAATAATGGAAAAGAAAAAGAGAATAGAAACACACTCGGTAGACAGAGAAAAAAGTTGGAGAATGTATTGAAGAAATGGGAATTGGGAATTCATGTAGTTTACGTTTCATTTAGCTTTACTTTTTACGGTTCCCTTCAAACACTGTTTATTATGATTATTATTATTATATTATTATTATTATTATTATTATTATTATAAATATATCAATACATATATATTTGCCAAAAACATAAGAAAATCTAAATCTAGGTAAACAAAGACACACACACACACACACACACACACACACATATATATTATATATATGAACTCCAGTGAAGGTAAGTTTAGATTTCAAATAAAATCGTAAAGCTTTTAGGAAAGGAGTTTGAAGAGGGTTCAGTTGTCAATTAGGAAAAGATTTTTTCTTTGATTCATTTATTTATTGCCGCACACAACTGTCAATAGATTTTTATCTATTTTCTTTATCTTTACTCTCTCTCTCTCTCTCTCTCTCTCTCTCTCTCTCTCTCTCTCTCTCTCTCTCTCTCTCTCTATATATATATATATATATATATTATATATATATATATATATATACAAACAACCACAGGGAAAAGGAAACACAAAGTCCGAGCGCTTTCGTGATATATTCACATTATCAAGGAGGAACAGAATATATCACGAAAGCGCTCGGACTTTGTGTTTCCTTTTCCCTGTGGTTGTTTGCTTATTAATAAGATCACGTGTTATTTTGTGCATTGTTAATGGTAATCAAGAAAGAGAAACCAATTACTGTTTCTAACATTTAATGTTTAAACATTGGCATTTTGAATAGTATCATATACAGAAATGACAAATTTGTTACAGTTTACAATACGTTTTCGAAAATCCCACCGTCAACCTCAATGCACTTTGCAACTCGTGTGCGAAGATCGCGTGTTGTTCGTCTGAGTTGATCTTGACGTTCCTTTATGCGGCAGCAGCATCCAAAATGCGCGAGAGCAATTCCTCTCGTGTATCCACCTTTCTTTTGTAAACTTGACTTTTCATCCACCCCCACAAACAATAATATAACGGAGAGAGGTCTGGAGACCTTGGTGGCCATTGAATGGGACCACCGTGGCCGATCCATCTACCAGGAAAAGTTTGATTTAGGTATTGCATCACCAGACGGGTAGAATATGGAGGAGCTCCGTCATGCTGAAAGTACATACCAGCGCGTGTAGCCAAAGGAACATCCTCCAATAGTCCTGGCAATTCATTTTGCAGAAATTCTAGGTAACTTTGTCCTGTAAGACGATTCTCTAAAGTAACAGGGCCAATCAGCTATCATCGATGATACCGCACCACACATTGGCAGAGAAGCGATGTTGAAAATTTGTTTCCACAGTGGCATTTGGATTTTCGTCTGACCACCGATGAGAGTTACGAGTGTTGTTGATACCGTCACGGGTGAAAGTAGCTTCATCGGTGAACAGTATTAATCGAAACAATCGGCGATTAACATTTACCCAATGACAAAATTCCAGTCGCATGGCAGCGTCTCCTGGTTGAAGGTGTTGTACACGCTGTATATGATATGGATGCAAGCCTTCCTCACGCTATGTTCGCCATACTCTTGTGTGTGGTACACCGAGACGTGTAGAAATTCTTCGTGAGCTAGTAGTAGGACTACGCTCTACTAACTGAAGAATGTTTTCCACTTCATCCACATCTTGTTGACCTTCACGTTCAAATGAAACATGAGCGCTGGGAAGTGTACCAATCTCACGCAATGTGTTGAAAACCCTGGTAAACACTCTTCGATCCGGAATTCTGCGGTTCGGAAACCGTCGATATTCTGCAACAGCAGCTGTTACACTTCGATCGCAAAAACCGTAGACATACACCATATCTGCATATTCGGCATGTGTGAAGGTGTGTGGCATTCTTAACACTGCTTCAAACACCAAACAATGTCACTCACAACAGTCAGCTGTCGATTGGCTTATGTTACAAATTGTTACATGCTTACATTACAGCTTACATGGTTCAAGGTTATAGGGGAGGGAAGGGGGAGGAAGAGCTGCGCGCGCATCAGATTCATACAGCTCTATCTCCGTAACCATTCAGAATTAGACACATGTTCATATGAACTTTTTTTCTCACAAGGACCGATACTATCACCTCCGAAGTATTGACCTTTCCTCCTGAAACACCCTGTATTATATATACTCGTATATATACAGTATGTCAGTTTACATGTCACGGCCACACACCATTGATTAACAGAAAGTAACCACTCAAAATGAGCGCGCCAACGTTTCTACTGTATATAATGTTACGCATTGTCCATCGCAAAGTACGTAACAGAAATAACGTGTGTAAAATATTTCACAACTTCCAGTTTGAGAAAAATTACTTGGTTAATAAATGGGGCCAAAATTTTCTCTCTCTCTCTCTCTCTCTCTCTCTCTCTCTCTCTCTCTCTCTCTCTCTATATATATATATATATATATATATATATATATATATATATATATATATATATATATATAGCAAGGAATAAGAGGACGAAGAGATGGTACATGTTTATTTATAAACGTTTCGGAAATTTCCGAAACGTTTGTAAATAAACATGTATGGTGGGCCGGCCAAAAATTGAAAAGTCCTCTAGAAAAAAACAACGGCGTTTTTTGTTAATAGCAGGCACCCACCTTAGAGTAGTATTGAGGATGCCAAACAAGGTATGGGTGGATACCACGTTCAATTTTGGGTTTGATAGTATTGAGGATGCCAAACAAGATGTGGGTGGGTGCCACTCTCAATTTTGGGTTTGAAGGTCCCATACAAGGTTACAAAAGTCAAATTTTGAAAAATTCCGAATTTTTGCATTTCAGTGGTGGCTCTATATAACAACGTGTTTAAAGGTGTATCATTAGCATATAAAGCATATTTTTGTGATTTTATGGATAATAATTGAATGTAACTATGACTCTGGGTTTCTTTATTTCCATTAAAACTACACTCAGCATGTTGGGTGAGGTGCGCATGTGTTTACTACTACCATAATACAAGTAATAGCATACTTTCACATGTTGAATATTTTCAATGCACTGGTTGGCCAGACATTGGTTTGGTATATGCAATTAAAAGAGTGCAGACAGTGCCAGCTGGTAAAATAATAATAATAATACTGCTAAAGGATAGGTATGGTCAGAGCGGTCACGCATCTCTCAAGACACAAGATGCCTCTTCAATCTTAAAGATGATGATGGGGAAGCCACCTTCACTCGGGTTGACAGTCTGCCTTCTCGCAGTGGGCGTGACGCTCATGATGTCATGAAGCTAGTTCAGCAGTTGAAGCAGTTTGACATCTTCAGAGTTCACGTGAGTGAAGCAGGAGATACAGATGCCGCCACTAACATCCAACTTGTTTCACTGGCATCTAAAGACAGTGCACCCACAGATGTTGTGGAGAACCTGCTGACAGCTCAGGATCGAGGAAAGCAGCATGTAATCGGCTTCATGAAGGAGAGACTGATTGAACAGATAGTAGGCTTCCATGAAACGATGAAGAAACATCGGTCGAAAACCTTCGCTGATGTGTACAAAGCTACAGTTTCCACAAAGCAGAACATGCAGAAGACTACCAAAGCTGACAGAAAGCTACTACAGCGGCTCTGAATGCCGCGACCGCAGGTCGCATGGTGGAGATGGTCAACGTCTTGAAGTATGAACTGTCTCCAGCCCCATTTAGTCTGGCGAAGGCAGGAGGAGAGATGAATTCGACATCGAAGTCTGAGCTGATGAACATCCTGATGGCTCAGCAGACCATAAGCTCAGAGGTTCCAACCTCTGATCTGAAGACCTGTGTGATGATAGATGGCCATGCACTCATCCAATCTCTTGTCATGCCTGGCGGCTGTCGGACATTCGGCGACTATGCTGAAGTGTTCTTCAAGGCCGTGACGAGTTATTTCAATGAACACACAACAAGAGCTGATGTCATCTTTGATCGGTACGCAGGGGAAGGATCAATCAAAGCAGTTACCAGGACAAAGCGTGCAAGCAAGAAGAAACCGATTCGGAAAGTCATTGATGACCCACAAATTCCACTACCTGAAGTGTGGAAACACTTCATGGCTCTGGATACAAACAAGGCTGACCTAGCCTTGTTTCTGTCTAACGTCATCACTGAGAAGGGCAGAGATCTTCAAGAAAGATGTCAGCTGGTGACAGGGGGTGGCTTCTCTGAAGCCACTGAAGTACGGTCAACCAGGCGACATGACGTTCCACTGCATAGCAGTCATGAAGAGGGGGACACCAGGCTCATCCTTCACTCATGTGATGCAGTGTCCCAGGGCTATGAACGAATACTGGTAGTGTGCTATTGATGTAATGGTGCTGCTGATTCACTTCGTTTGCACCAAGGTCGCTGAAGTGTGGATGCTGTGCGGAACGGCCAAGAACCGAAAATGCTACCCCATGCACGATGTATTGAAGAGTTTGTCGCCCCCAGTCAGGGACAACATGGTCAGCTTCCACGCTTTGACCGGGTGTGACACAGTCTCGTCCTTCAGTGGTCGTGGAAAAAGAAGTGTTGGAAGGTGTTCAGTGACCACCCACTCCTGCTGCACGCCATTGGTCGAGATAGGGATATCGCAGATGTTGAGAAGTTTGTGTGTCATTTGTATGGCACCCCGGAACAACACACAGTTGATGACGCCAGAGTTCACCTTTTTGGGAAGGCTAAGAAGACTCTGGAAATGCTCCCACCGACAAAGGATGCCCTGGAGCTCCACGCCAAGTGGGCAAACTATCAGGCCAAAATATGGCTCCAGGCTGACAAAGAGCACGTAGATGTTGAAGATCCGGTGGACACTTCAGCCTGGAAGTTGGAAGATGGGAGCCTCCTACCAGTGTGGTCAAGACTTTCTCCAATCCCTGAAGCCTGCCTGAAGCTTGTTGCTTGTGGTTGCAATAAAAAGTGCAAGACAGCTAGATGCAACTGCTTCAGGAAAAGGATGAAGTGTACAACAGCTTGTGGTTGTGACGACAGCGGTTGCTGTAACCCAGCTGGACAGTAGATCTATGTCTCTCTTCCGGGCTGAAATCGTGAGAAGCTGGAATGTGCTGTAAGGAACTAATAACTCTGTTCTTAAGTGATTGCAATCCACACAATTGTGACTGTCAGTGCAGCATTTCGGTGCTGTTCATCAAGAAACGTGAACTTGTAGATGTTACTAGTGTGTAAACTTTATATTTATGGGGCTATATTTACTGCTTTGTGATTCAGTTGTGATAATTCTGTGACTGTGAGTACTTAATTCATGCCATTAAAACTTATTAGGCACTAATCATGTTAAAATAAATTGTTTTGATAAACAGACTTGCTCAATTTTTTTTTCGTCAATTAAAATAAAAAAATCACAAATTTTTAGCACAATTTCGGTCGGTCGTGATTAACTTGAATTTGACCTTGAGTTGGTAATTCGGATGGAATAAGCGCGTCATCATACTTCTTTATCACTAAGTGTGGAAAAATGAAACATTTGGTCAAACCAATTGGCTCAGAATATTTTTTTGTAATTAAAATTAGAAAATATCATTTTTTGCACAGTTTGACCTCGAAAATGACCTTCAGAGCCAAAGGCGAGAGTGACATCCACCTGCATTTTATTCCTCACCCACAGGTACATTGATTTAGCATGGGTGCCAGCTATTAACAAAAAACGCCGTTCAAAGTCGATTTTTTAATTTTGACCGGTCCACTAGTACCATCTCTTCGTCCTCTTATTCCTTGCTAAGCTGCGGTTCCCCAAGAACAAACCCTTCAATCAAGTTATTATATATATATATATTATATATATATATAATATATATAATATATATATATATATATATATATAATTTAGTGGTGGACCGGATATCCGCGTCATTTTTAACATCCGCATTCGCACTTCTGACTGCGGATGTTATGCGGATATTACCTCTAATAAATTATGCACTTTCCAATTAAATTAGCTTATAAAGTAGCTTATAAGGCCCAGTCATGCACATTTTTCTATCACCCACCAATATTGAGTGAATCGAAAATGAAATTTGGACTAATTTATAGGCGTAATAACATTATCAAAGTAGAAAATGTATATTGAATTCACCTAAAATGTGGCTACTGATGATTTACGCTTGTATTTCGCCTCTGGGCCGTCCCTTGACAATGTCCAGCAGTAGTCATCCAACATGCTGGGGCTCCACTTAACCTGCTATCGCTTCTCCATCGTGGATATTTATTGATGAAAGCGTTCCCCATGCTCATCACTAACATCGCCTAAGTTTGTTGGGAAGAAGTCGAGATGTGAGTCAAGAAAATTAATTTTCAACATGTTGCACACCACGTCTTTGTAGACCTTGAGAAGTTCTTCAACAAGTGACTCTTAATTTTCGGCCTTGAAGTTTCCGAGGAAATTTGTGTTCACTACTTTAAATGCTCTCCAAGCTGCTCCTTCAACTTCACTTAGAGTTTCATTAAACGCGCTGTCTCTCATGATTTCTCTAATTTGCGGGACTACAAATATCCCTTCTTTGATTTTGACCTCGCTGATCCTAGGAAATTTCTGTTTCAAGTAGAGACCCCTCCCCCTTCCATTTTGATCCATAGCCTTAACAAAATTTTCCATTAAACCAAGTTTAATATGTAGTGGTGGCAAATAACTTTTTTGGATTAAGAAGAGGTGAACTGGTGAGATTTTTATGCCCTGGAATCAACGCTTGTCGAAGTGGCCATTGTTCTTTGAGTAATGGCTTTCCCGTGCTCTGCTGTCCCATTCACAGAGGAAACAACAGAACTTCGTATAACCCAGTTGTAAACCAAGAAGAAGTGCAATCACTTTCAAGTCTCTACAGATATGCCAAGAATATTTATCATATTGGATATGTTTCACAAGCAGGTGCATATTGTCGTATGATTCCTTCATATGTACGGCATGTGCTAATGGAACTGAAGGGTATTTATTTCCATTATGGAGAAATACAGTTTTTAAACTCAGCTTCGAGGAATCAATAAATAGGCGTCATTCGTTTGGATCATGTTGTTGGCCAAGGGTTTTCAACCTGGAAGCCGAAAGTTCGGATTGATCTTTTGACAATTTCAGATCACAGATAAGCTTGCTCAGGTCTGCTTGAGATATTAAGTGGGGCTCTGTCGATGAACAAGATGGTTCAAACATTGGGTCAACATCGTCCGTCAGTAAACCATGTTGAGCTTCGTCATTACCATTGTACATCAATTTCATTTTCATCATCTAAACTCCACGTTTCCGGTGGCCTTGGTACTGGCAAATGTTTATTATGTAAAACAGGCCTTATGGCTGATGGTAAATTTGGGTATTGTACCATATGTTTAGATTTCGCAGTAATGCCTAGTATATTTGTTAAGCAGAAATAACAATCCGTTAAATGGTCTTTCTGCTCTTTCCATATCATCGGAACAGCAAACAGCATTTGACGAGACCCATTTAGCCAGCCTGTCAGAAGTCTTAAACACGTAATACAGCATTTATGAGGTGCCCACGTCTTGTTCTGATCCCCTACCTTGCAACCAAAGTAAAGTTCGTATGCTTTTTGGACGAGAGGGGTGAAATTTCGCCTTTGAAATTTAAGTGTTAAGTCTCTGCACACATAACAGAAACAGTTTGGATGGTTGACACACTTGCGTGGCATTCTGTCATGAAACAATACGAACGCACTGACACAAAAAATGATTAAGGAAAATCACGAATAAAATGCACAATGTTCACTGAGTGAAATCAAATGAGTAACTGACAAATGAAAGTCAACAGTGACGTGTAGCAACTTGTAAGCAGAGGAAGAGGAAGGGGCAGACCCCGCCCCCTTCCTATTCTCACTCAAATCCCTAAGTAATATAAATTCGTGTGTCACTCTAAAACTGCGGGTGATAGAAAATTATGTTTTCATTTTCGTAATCAACGTAAAAAATTACACATAGTTCAAGTAAAAATATCTCTGTGACAAAAACTTTGTTGACCAGTGAATTATTAATGAACAAACAAATATATAAACCTCAAAATATAAATACGTGGTAACAGAAAATTGAATGAAACTTGTTTCATTGAATTTTCTGTGGCTGAAACTCTTGAGAAAGTTATTTTTTTGTCAATGAAAATATTAATATTAATTTTAATTCTTATGCATTGCCTGCCATAATAGTAATATCACGAAATTTGAAAAATTATGTCATATATTCATAATTCTATATTATGATATATTGATAGATTAACTAAATATCCGCATCCGCATCCGCGGATATTGAAATAAAAAATCCGCATCCGCATATGTTGAAAAACTGACATCCGGTCCACCACTAAATTATATATATATATATATATATATAGGTGCTGGTTAAGTGTGCGGTCTACCTACGATTCGGCGGTCTACCTTTTAATTATAGCTTCTTATCTTGTTTACTAATTGTTTGTTTACATCCCATTGTCAATCGCCCTTGACGATTGGTTAGGTTTAGTCATGATATTTTCGTTAGTTTTAACGAAAATATCATGATTAAACCTAACCAATCGTAGGTAGACCGCACACTTAACCAGCACCTATATATATATATATATATATATATATATATACAGTGTCCCAAAAAAATGTTTAAACATCATATTAACATATATATCAATAAGCAAAATAGGCGGATAGTAAATAGATAGCAAATAGAATAGGCTTCTTTAATGTTTAAATGTTCGAAATATCAGCCAGCAGCGTCAATACCTTCATGGTTGTGGTGTTTACTTTAATGTTTTAAATGTTTAAAATGTCTGCCACTAGCATCAATACATTCTTGACAACGGCGCGCAACAGATCGGCATACTGTTTGGATTGTTCGGAGTGGAATGTTGGCACAGGCTATTTCAATTTCGTGTCTCAAGGCCTGTAGTCCTTGGTTTTTCAGCATACACAGTGTTCTTCAGAGTGCTCCACAAGTAAAAGTCTAAGGGTGTTAAGTCAGGAGATCGTGGTGGATACTCCATACATCCCCTACGTCCCAGGGCCGGATTTAGGAGTGGGCAAAGTGGGCAGCTGCCCATGGGCCTCCACATCTTGGGGGCCTCCACATATTGACAAGCCATTATCAAAATAGAAAAAACCCGAAACTAGAAAAACCCGATAGATGATCAACAAAAAAACACGCGCATCCAATACCACTGTAGTACATAAACTTTTACCAATTACTATTTGTTGTGTACTGATTATTATTTTGTTTTTATTACTCTTTTAGGCCTACTCTCACTATAATGGAATACCCGAGTAACCCGAGGCTTTCATTTTTTGCAGAAATGAGTGAAATGGACAGACACAAGAGTGCACGATGTTTTGAAAGTGTATGTATGTTAATTATATTATGAATCTTATGGATGACTTCAATTATGTCTTCCCCTAAGGTAGGGGGGCCTCCACATGGAGGCTGCCCAGGGCCTCCACACGTCTAAATCCTGCTCTGCTACGTCCTATCCATCTTCTAGGAAAACAAACATTGAGAAAATTTCTAACGTCATTGTGGTAATGTGGTGGCGCGCCATCCTGTTGAAAGTAACACTCTTTTTCCAAAAAAAGAGCTCTGATTGAAGGTACAATGTTGTCTTGCAGCATTGATAAGTAAGCAGCACCTGTGACAGTGTCTTCAAAGAAAAATGGCCCTATCAGTCCTCTGGAAGACAGACCACACCACACTGACACTCCTGGTTGATTAAGTGTTCGTTCTTCTGTTACGTTTGGATTTTCGTGGCCCAGTACACACAGTTGTGTCGATTGATAGTACCATTAAGTTTAAAAGTGGCTTCATCGGACCAAAGAATGAAATCAGGAAAAGATTGTTTTTCATCACACATGTGCAAAAACCACTCACAAAATTCTTTTCGACGATCTGGATCGTCCTCATTCATTGCATGGAGCAGTCTAGGTATGTACGGTTTCCACTTTTCACGTCGCAAAATGCGATGAACGCTGGATTTAGAAACACCAGTCTCACGAGAACATTGCCTTGTAGACTTATTTGGAGAGTTTGCGAAGGCCTGTAACACGGTCTCAACACTTTCATTGTCAGTTGAAGTGCGACGTCTTCCAGATCGGCCTTTGTTGACGTTTTGCACTGTTCCGTCAGTCTCAAACTTATCACGTAATCTTGTAATTGTTACCCGTGATGGTGGTAATGTTCCATACTCATTTCTCCAATGTCTCTGTACCTCAGCCACATTCTCCGTCTTCCAGTAATGCTTCAGAATCCACTTATGTTGCTCAAACGATAACTGCACTGCCGCCATTTCCTGTAACAAGGGATACTACTGTTATTTAAGTACAATACACCATTACTATACTACTATATACTATTACTAAGTACTATAAATATACTAATACATCAGCGCATATTACTATCATCTAAAGTGTGCATATATATATATATATATATATATATATATATATATATGGGAATGAACTCAGAATGGTCCCCTGAGTTTTTTATGATACACACAGACAGTGCATGGAACAAGGAACATGTTATGTGCCTTGAAAAGTGGACGCTCAATTCTGCCAGTTGAGGTTTAAGTTTTGGTTTTTGGCTAAAAATATAATAGTTACCCCTTTTTCTTTTTCTTTGATGCATTCAATCTGACGTGAAGGCAGCGAGTCTTTTGCTTATATTGAGGTTCTAAATGTAGCATGGCTAGGTGCTTTAAACCCTAGATCCATGTCCCAAAGCTGGATCCTGTCTGCTTTGCAGATAGCTGGTGAGGGAAGCTATATTTATGGGACCTCTTTGCGAGTGACCCGTTGCCCACGTCGGGCTAGCATCATGAAAAAGAAAAACTATGGTATTTGTCATTTACCATTACTTATTCGGACTATAGTGGATTTAATTTCCAGAAGAGTTCCTTGTGCCATGCACTGTCTGTGTGTATCATAAAAAACTCAGGGGACCATTCTGAGTTCATTCCCATATATATATATATATATATATATATATATATATATATGTGTGTGTGTGTGTGTGTGTGTGTGTGTATATATATATAAGCTAATTATCAATGTTCAAAACAATATTAATTATAATTTAAAGGGAAATAAGGTGAAAGGTTTCATATTTTACACAGAACACCATTCCGCCCATACGCCCATTTCAGGGTATAAGGAGCTCGCAGCATCACTGACAAGTAAAAAGAGAGTCAACGTACCGACGAGATTTTCGTCCGTGTTTCATCACCACTGAAAACAACCAACGATGCTGTGTTATCATGGTTATCGTATGTTATCATGGTTCAAAAAATATCAAAATCTGTATACATCTTTATGCTATTTTCGTCAATTTGTATTACAGACACTCCTAGCTATAATTAACAGTCCCGATGCATTATTCTTCAGGAGCATATACAGTTCTGATAAAAAAAAATTAGAAAAGGTGTTTCTTTGCCATTTTTTCTCAATTTGCCAAACCTGAATAACAAAACGTTAATTGCGGTTTACATTATTTTGACAAATAGAAATCTATGCAAAATATTTAAGAACCAAATTGTTTGCCTTTTATCTATCGTCTTTGTTGAATTAAAGGAATTGGGTAAATGCTAAATTTTATTTTAGTTTATCAAAATATTTAATCAAACTAAGTAAAACTTACTTATTAATACTTAGTTTATCAGATTAGTTAAGTAATCTAATCTTACCTTTCAATTCCTCGCATTTTTATCAGCCATTTATTTCCTTGGAGTTATGTTTTGATCTTATAGTCACTGCCGTACGGGCCTATATCATCATATAGGGGGGGGAACAGAAATGGTGACCCCCCAGTTTTCTGGTCTTTAAAAGTTGCTATCATACGAAAAAAGTAAAATGAACCATGTTTCACAAATATCTGATATCATTAACCCCCCTGTACATGCCCTCTGAAGTTTTGCTGATATTAACAATGAAAATTATTAGCCACTTTATCTGGTTTTGTTAAAAAAAATACTATTAAATTGTTATGACATCAATATTGACATCATAAATTTAGTTAACTGAATTGTTTGCTGATGCTAAATAACAATATTAGCCACAAAACTGATTATTTGCCATTGATTATTATTTTATGATTATTATTTGCCATAATTATATTATTATATTATATATATTTTATATATATATATATATATATATATATTATATATATATAATATTATTATATTAGATGATTATTTTAGTTGTAACTTTTTTATGCTTGTTTAATAATTTTTTCTCATTTACAGGAGCTAAAGAAATCTTAAAATAGACTTACAGTAATTAACCGGATCAAAATGAGAGAGTTACGTTCTGCTTCCACACGCCGGTGTGGAGATGTGGAATCTATTGAGTTATATCAGTTTAAGGCAGGTGTACTGCCACTCCAGCAAGATGTTATTCAAGTGATGATGTTCATGCTGAGGCCAGCCAGAGCTGGTAAGAATCAACTTTCTGTTAGTGATGCTGCATGGAAAGTTGCCTACAACTTGCAGAACCTTTGGATCTGGTGCAACCTATGCACAAAGTCGATCAGTAACATTGTCAACCAGATAACAAAATTGTATGAAGAGTTCAAAAAATACTGTCAGGTTCGCTCACAGAGAATGACTGAAGCAAAACGAGCAGAAATTTCAGAATTCAACAACCGTGTTGCGGCCACTTTGTTTGATATCTCCTGTACAAATATGAAATCACGAAGATGCCAAGAGAAGATCTATGGTGTTAAAGTTACTGAGATAGAGTGGAAGTTCCTGGAGGATTAACGAGGAGCAAGAAAAATGTTTTGTGATAATTCAGTGGACATGGCATGGCAAAGAACAGCTGAGAGGCAAATGAGGATGCAAGCTGCAATGGACAAGATGCTCCTAAAGGAACAAGAAGACACAAAGAAAAATCAGTTTGTATCACAGCTTTACCAAGAATTTGATGGCTCGATAACAGATGAGGACACATGCACTGAAGATGAATATATCCCTGAAGAAAATATACCATCAACATCAGAAAAACGAAAATGTGTGTATGCAAACTTGAATGAGGATAGAGACAAGTTGCCTCATCAATGGATCGATGGATCAGGAGAAACTACAGAAAGCACCAATCAACAACTTGCATCCAGAACGGTCAGTGGGCAGCATCAACTATGAGCTCAGTCAACGTGGTGCAAAACAGCTGCCTATGGCCAGCCGTGCACATGTAAAAGGAAGAAGCACTGTCTTGATTGAAGGCAAGTCTATGGCCAAAGTATATATAAATGATACAAGTGAATGATACAAGGTTGTCACTCAAAGAGAAAAATGACAGAATATACATCGAAGTGAGATATGCAAGAGATACATCGACATCTCTTCCAGGTCGTCAGCTATCTTCGAACTGAAAAAGTACTACAAGAATCTTCCAATAGAGACTTATGCAATTAACTTGAAAATCTATCTAGACAGAGTTGCATCAAATATGACAATGACTATAAAATTACAGGTCTATTTCTAACTTCTTCAATGATATTTCATGTTTTTTAACAAGATTTGTTTAAATAAATTGGAATTTACTCTTAGAATAAACATTATGATATTCAATAAACTTTCAAACCACATGTACAGAGGGGGTTATCGAGTAAAATACATGATATTTTTTTCTATTTCTAAGCTGTTCGTAAGTGATAGCATATTTTAAGAACCAGAAAAAATAAATAATCCCCAAAAAATAAAAATTGATCCCCCCCCCCCTAGATATGGCTAACATGGCTAAAACATGGCTAATCCGGGAAGATAATTGTGACAGGAAAGATCTTTTGAATACGTCCCTAAAATTCTATTTGAAAATTGTTATTCCTATTTCTTATTTTTACATTTAATGACTTCCTGTTGTCTGTTCCGAACAGACTTCATGCAAGTGACAATAGAACAGCCTATTAAAATCCGGGCATGCCATGTTTTTTTTAAACCTTCCCGTACGGCTATGCTTATCGTGATACAATTCCCATAAATGATGGCTATAATGACAATAACAATTCATTCAAATGACGTTTATTAACATTTGTTATTGCATTTGGCAAAAGTTTTTGTATAAATCAAAGGTTTTTAAAGATAAAATAAAAAATATTTTGTACTAAGCTTATTTTCTTATTTTTATTATTACGATTTTATATTAATTACACGTAGATAAGTTTTGTAATACAGCCTATGATGGTATGGCTGGGATTTTCAACAATGGTATACTTTCCTCTCTAACTTTCCTCTCTAACTTTCCTCTCTAACTTTCCTCTCTAACTTTCCTCTCTCTCTCTAACACTCTAATGTAGAAGACAGTTGAAAATATCGCATATTCTCTACACTAAAATTTGTCAAGTGAATTTTAACCATTTGAAATTAATCAAACCTTTGTGTGTATATATGCATATACAGTATATATATATATATATACATTCAACTGCAAAGAACACGCAGTATAAATAACGTAAAGAACGACGCTTGTATAGGAGATATTCCGCGCAAGACGAGAAAGAGAAAACAACAAATGAAAAAATGAAGTACCACCTGGGAATCGAACCCGGGATCTTCCGATCGCGTCTGACCGGCAATCGGAAGATCCCGGGTTCGATTCCCAGGTGGTACTTCATTTTTTCATTTGTTTTTTCTCTTTCTCGTCTTGCGCGGAATATCTCCTATACAAGCGTCGTTCTTTACGATATATATATATATATATATATACAGGGTGGGCGGAAAGGAGCTCCCTATTTTGGATTGGTAAAAAAATACGTATATTATCCATTTATTTCAGAAGAAATAATATGAAAAGGTAGGCATACATGGTAGGTTTTCTCTAAAATTCAATGTGGGCTCCAACTCTTTCCACCAGCTTCTGGAGCCGCCCAGGAATGGCGTCCACTGACTTTAGCAGGAACTCCGGCGGGATGGAGGACATGACTTCCCGAATTCGGTCCTCCAGTTCTTCCAATGTCCTCGGTTTGGTGCGATAGACTTCTTCCTTTACCCACCCCCAAAGAAAGAAGTCGCACGGTGTCAAGTCGGGGCTCCTGGCTGGCCATTGATGTGGACCACGACGACCCATCCAACGCCCAGGGAAGTGGGCATCCAGCCACTCACGGACAACAAGAGCGAAGTGCGGAGGGGCGCCATCTTGCATAAATATCAGATCGTCGATGTTCTCCCATGTGCTGACAACCGGCCAGACCTCGTTTCGCAACATAGCAAGGTACCGCTCAGCATTCATGGTGTTGCGCAGAAGGAACGGGCCCACAACCTGATCTGAGGTCATACCACACCACACCGTTACACTGAACCGATTCTGCCGTTTTTCAGCGGTAACCATGGGATCCTCTCCTGCCCAGTAGTGGCAATTGTGGCGGTTGACAAAGCCTCCGACGTGGAACACCGCCTCGTCGCTCCAGAGGATGTTGCGGAAGAGATGGGGCCAGTCTTCATGCCAAGCCAGCATGATTTCCCCGAACTCCATGCGAATGTCGCAGTCCTCGTCCGAGAGAGATTGGCAGTAATGCGGCTTCCACGCACGCCAGTTCAGCTCCTTCTTCAGTACAGTTCGCACTGAGTAGCGGGAGAGTCCACTTTCCCGAGCTGCCTGGCGAGTTGACTTTCGTGGACTCCGTGCGACCATTTCCTGAACTGCCTGCACCGTCTCCTGGGCCCTGGATGTCGAAGGGCGACCACATCTTCGAACATCTGCCACAGACCCCGTGGTCATGAGCTTCGAGTGGCAGTTCTTGATTGTTTTCGGGTCCACTTGGGCACGTGGTCCGTGAATGGCCCGCCACCATCTTTGAACTCGAACGACAGATTGCCAAACTTCGTACCGTGCCGCCAACTGGGCACGCTCCTGCAGTGTTAAACGCTCAGCCATGTTACCCTTCATCGAAACTCGGTGACGGCAGGCGGTGCGCATCAAACCCAGCTGTTCATCCTTCCATACAATAAAAATTAGTTAGTATATAAATGGGTGCCCTGGGTAGCCTAGTGGTTAAGACGCTGGGCTGCTGATGCTGAGCGGGAGGTCGTAAGATCGAGCCCGAATGAGGACTTTGTAATTTATGAGCCCGTGATGGGTCGTGGTTCGGATTCTACGTTAAGCTGTAGATCTGAAGTGGAGCAACAAGCTTGACCTTCATCGGAATGAAAAAAATTTAGGCGAAAGCAAAACCAAGGTTAACCAAGGTTATATTTCAATAAATTTCTAAATAATTACTAAAAGGCTTAAACTCTACTTGTTTTAAGAGAATGTGTATTTTAACATAAATTTAAATAAAATACTTTCTCTACATAAAACTTTGGAAACGAACATTTTGTGCAAATTAATGTTGAGTAAAGTCTAAAAGAGCGCATGCGTAAGAACAGCTAAAATTGCACCGCGAACTTCAAAATGGTTCAGAATACTAAACCTTTATTACAAATGATTAATTTTAATATTGCATATACCGAATTAAGTTACAGTTTATGTTACAGTGAGTCAAAATTACTAATAATTTTTACTTCATATGTAATATTTTCGTACAAATATTACATATGAACTCAAAGTTACGATTACAGTTGACTCATTTGAACATAGTTCGCTATATGTAGTATTAAAATGAATCGCATATACAGGGTGGGCGGAAAGTAGCTCCCTATTTTGGATTGGTAAAAAAATACGTATATTATCCATTTATTTCAGAAAAAATAATATGACAAGGTAGGCATACATGGTAGGTTTTCTCTAAAATTCAATGTGGGCTCCAACTCTTTCCACCAGCTTCTGGAGCCGCCCAGGAATGGCGTCCACTGACTTTAGCAGGAACTCCGGCGGGATGGAGGACATGACTTCCCGAATTCGGTCCTCCAGTTCTTCCAATGTCCTCGGTTTGGTGCGGTAGACTTCTTCCTTTACCCACCCCCAAAGAAAGAAGTCGCACGGTTACCGCTGAAAAACGGCAGAATCGGTTCAGTGTAACGGTGTGGTGTGGTATGACCTCAGATCAGGTTGTGGGCCCGTTCCTTCTGCGCAACACCATGAATGCTGAGCGGTACCTTGCTATGTTGCGAAACGAGGTCTGGCCGGTTGTCAGCACATGGGAGAACATCGACGATCTGATATTTATGCAAGATGGCGCCCCTCCGCACTTCGCTCTTGTTGTCCGTGAGTGGCTGGATGCCCACTTCCCTGGGCGTTGGATGGGTCGTCGTGGTCCACATCAATGGCCAGCCAGGAGCCCCGACTTGACACCGTGCGACTTCTTTCTTTGGGGGTGGGTAAAGGAAGAAGTCTACCGCACCAAACCGAGGACATTGGAAGAACTGGAGGACCGAATTCGGGAAGTCATGTCCTCCATCCCGCCGGAGTTCCTGCTAAAGTCAGTGGACGCCATTCCTGGGCGGCTCCAGAAGCTGGTGGAAAGAGTTGGAGCCCACATTGAATTTTAGAGAAAACCTACCATGTATGCCTACCTTTTCATATTATTTCGTCTGAAATAAATGGATAATATACGTATTTTTTTACCAATCCAAAATAGGGAGCTACTTTCCGCCCACCCTGTATAATCATTTTTTAGTACTGTAAACTATTTCAAATGTACAGTGTAGGGAAGGGATCACCAAGATATGGACTGAGATGCGGATCCGGACCGCTGACGGATTGTATACGATCCACCAAGAGTAAATCCACACTCTGATTATTGGATTTACTTTAAAATATGGGCAAACTTTAAAATTTTGAAATATTTAAAAGCAAACTTTTCCTGTTTGTGAAGTTTAAATTTAGTTTTTCTTCAGAAGATTAAAAAATGGTGATTTTAAGTTGATTTCAATAAAATAATGTCGGCTACATTATGAAAACACAAGGTGTGGGGGAAAGAGAAAATGTGGGTAGCGGACCTCGGTAGGGTCGCAGAAATTTGGTGCCAAAATGTGTGTTCTCTTAAATTGCCTTTTGTTTGGGCCAAACTGAACCTTTTCATTGCGATAAGTTTTTTAGGTTCTATAAATCTACCTGAGAATTCAACTAACGTAACCTGACCTTTACTAACAAAAATACAGGATCTCTTCCCTTTGTGGACTGCAGAGAAAATCAATGCGTGGTCTCTTCTCTACGGCGTAGACCTGACATTAATTATTATAAAGTCTTTTATAATTTTTATACGCGCATGATGAATATTTTTCTTTGTTTTTATAACATTTCCAAAGTATTTTACTAGCTATATACTCGTACTTATCTATATATTTCACTTCAAATATTAAAGAACTTAAAAGTAGTTATTAAGCCCATGCTGTAGCCTGCTGGTCAACGTTTAATTAAAACAAACTTCATTTTTTTTATATTTAAAATATACATACAGAATATTCTTTTGTTTTTACAAAATATAACAAATAATTTATTGAAAATATATTTATTTTCATTGTAAACTACTTTTTTTATTACATAAAGCAAAAAACAAACAAAAAAGTGAACATTTAACAACATCTTCCATCTTGAGCGATACGCATAAGAGTACTTCGCAAGGATCGAAGCACATTTTCGATTTGTTGTGAGATTTGGCGACTGTTGTTTTGATTTGTGTTTTCAGTTATTTAAAATGGTGAGATTTTGTGGAGTAAACGTTTTTCTTTACATTTCCTCATAAAAAGAAGTCTAAAGGGGTTCGACCATTTGAATTCAAGCACTCCCTGTCTCCTGCCTAACGTCCCCCCGGAGTACTTCCCTGGTCGTGTGTGTGTTTTTTGAACGATTACGATAACAGATAACATGGCTATGGGGTTCAAATTCTCACCTAATTTGCAACTTGTATAATTTAGCAACAACTGAAAACGATGCAATCAGGTGTGATTTCTGTCAAAAATTGCATGACTTTAACTGTATAAATTGAGAGGATAGGAAAATATCCCTTGTATCGAACGTGAAACAAATTACGGGCATCAAATTTCTGTGTGACGCATATACGAAGAATGTAAACTCGTTTGGATATTTAAAGAAAAGGAAAATACGAATACAGTACGAATGCGACAGAGAAAGAAATATAGATTGGGATAGAGATAGGGGAAGGATGACCAAAATGTCCCGAAGCAAAACGGTGTGGATGAGAGAGAAACAAATGAAAATATAACACGGAAAGAAGACATTACTGTAAAAGAGAGAAAAGACACAAGTACAATCTGTGATGTGGTAAAACTACCAAACGAAGATACAGTAATGATAAAAAGACGACAATACTAAAAAACGAAGAAAATAAAAAGACAAGAACCAGAGACGTAGAAAATATTATATGCAAATATTACCCAAAAGGGCATTGCAGATACCGGGATGGGCAATGCATTTATGCGCCCACTTTATGTAACTTCCATTACAAAAATGGATATTGTAAATTTGAAAAAACTGCAAATTCCACCACCTTAGTGTGTGCGAAGCTTATGCAAGATACGGGGGATGCAAATACGGGCAAATATGCCGTTACCACAACCTTCAAAGGAACACGACAGTTGAGCAGTCAAAACCATCACCAAACAGGGTTACCAATTTCTTGGATGTGGCCAACACAATTCAACTACTAAATACCATTCAACAAATACAAAAACAATTGATAAATACGGGATCCGAGGGCCGTGCAGAATAAATGCAGAAAGAAATTACGTGCGATATCGGGACAGCATGTATCGAAACAGATAAAGAAGGGAAAATTCTCGGAGGATCACAGAGCAACGAAGCATTCACCAGCAACGGATAACGAATCCGAACTACATAAAAAAAAAAAATGGAAAACAAAAAACAGAAATAATCCTAGCCGTCAAACAGGACCAAAAACCAAACTATTTCCTGAGCAAAGTCACATACCTGAAAGGACTCGTGCAAGAAACAAGAAAGAAACTCACCTGAAGGATTGGCAGGCGAACTGTGATAACTGTGATTTTTGTATTGACAGAAAAGAAATACAAATTAACAACTATAACATATTTCGAGCCGACGGAACAGTAAGACGAAAAGGAGGATATGCTATATTTATACACACGAAAAACATATGACAGAAATGATTATAAGTACTTCAAACAACTACGTAGAATTAGTAGCACCAAATGTTGAAAAATTAAACATGGTACTAATTGTAATATATAGACCCCCTAACACTCCAACGACAAAATTCTCAGATATCATTACAGATGTCAGGAATTGGGTGGAAGTTCTACACTCCCCAACCCCAAATATTATTTTATGAGGTGATTTTATTTTCCTCTTTATGGAATATAAAAGGGGGAGAAGAAAGATATGTATGAACCAAATCAAGGGAGGCACACGGGAAGACCAGGAGCACGCAAAATTACTGCTAGCTACAGCCGGTGAATTTATGTTAATACAAAGAAATAACGAAAAATACAAAAAAAAAAACCAACTGCCTAGATTTGGTATTCACAAACAACAGCAACAGACAACATATCTAACATAATCTTAAACACTTGGGCCCACAGGGAACACTAGCTCTCACAAACATCAGCACATATTCATACCAACACTGTATTATTCCTAACATATGGAAACAAGGTAAAATTATTACACTACTCAAACCAAACAAAAATCCAACAGATCCAGCTTCCTATAGACCCATTACTTTACTATGCACACCTTCCAAAGTAACAGAAAGACTAATCTTACAAATCACCAACCCACACATACCACTATCGCCTACTCAACATTGATTCAGACCTCACCACTCAACCTCGACATTATTCACTAACCTCCAGACGACCAGCTCAACGTACACTATTAGCAACAATAAACATTAGTAAAGCATTTGATGCTATCCCACCCTTCCCTCTCATAAACAAAATACTCAACACAAACATGCATAATAACACCAAAAGGTGGCTGAGCAACTATCTTTCAGGAAGATACATGTCACATTTAATGGCAAGTCATCCAAAAACAAGCTTTTTCCGAACAGGGTCCCTCAAGGCTCTGTTCTCTCACCAACACTGTTCAACTTATACATGCATGACATTCCAACACCCATAGATAACAAGCTTACTTTATCATCATATGCGAATGACATCACTCTAACATCCACCCACAATAACATCGACACCGCTACAAATAACCTACAAACATACATAAACAGTATACAAGACTGGCTCACACACAATAGACTCAAAGTAGCGCCCACAAAATCAACCATCACCTTGCTAACAAGCAAAAGAACACCACAAAAGAACACCAGATAACTCCACGGCTTACACTAAACAACACCAACATTCCACACACTCACAGGAACAAAATACTTGGGGGTCACATACAACACATCATTATCTTTTGCAAACCACATTCAGACATTAAAAACAAATGTACGTCAAGACTTAACACGCTTAGGGTACTAACAGGCACAAACTTTGAACACCAGCAGGAAACAACATCACTCATATACAAACAATATATTCGCTCAGTTATGGACTATGCTAGCCCATGATGGGCACCCACTGTCTCAAACACACACATAAACATTTTACAGACAATACAAAACAACGCAATTCGTATCATTACAGGATGTATTCAAACAACACCAATAGAACACCTGCACACACAAACAAAAATACTGAAAATTAGGGAACATTTAAACATGAGGGGAACACAATTCATGTCAGCAGCGACGACTATCCCACAACACCCTTGCCACTATATGTAGAATCATGCACCAACACCTCGCACCATTAAGGTAACACCAGAGAAACATTATAACCAAATACTCCATTCCATACCACGCCCCACAGACATCACACATTACAGAAAACACACACACACACACACACACAAAAATACTGAAAATTAGGGAACATTTAAACATGAGGGGAACACAATTCATGTCAGCAGCGACGACTATCCCACAACACCCTTGCCACTATATTAGAATCATGCACCAACACCTCGCACCATTAAGGTAACACCAGAGAAACATTATAACCAAATACTCCATTCCATACCACGCCCCACAGACATCACACATTACAGAAAACACACACACACACACACACACACAAATACTGAAAATTAGGGAACATTTAAACATGAGGGGAACACAATTCATGTCAGCAGCGACGACTATCCACAACACCCTTGCCACTATATGTAGAATCATGCACCAACACCTCGCACCATTAAGGTAACACCAGAGAAACATTATAACCAAATACTCCATTCCATACCACGCCCCACAGACATCACACATTACAGAAAACACACACACACACACACACACACACCTAACCCACAAAGCACTGACACGACTCTGTCTGAATGCGGTCCTAGGTGCGAAGCTGCCACCCAATGACAGGTCACAGACCAGTCTGAGCAGATCGGATCGAGTTAACTTAGCACGATTCCGATGTGGACATCACACCAACTTACAGACATATAAACACAGACTAGACAACTCCACAGACGACACCTGCCACCTGTGCCAGGACACACCACAAACAATTGAACACATTATGACAGACTGTACCGCTCTAGCACAACATAGAATACAACACAACATCACTAGTGCGCTGAACCTCTGGTCCACTCCCGGAGAGGGCGATCGGTTACCTGCGTGCCGCCGGCTTGCTCGATCAGGGTGGGCTGATCGGCCAACCAACAACAACAATCTAATTGATAACAGAAATAATTCCAACTATAATATCAGATCACAACATTATTGAAATGACAACCAATATAAAAGCAACAGGAAGGAAAAGAACAGGCAGTATAGAAAGAAAAAAGCAAATTCAAAATTTTTTATTTTCACTTCAAGGCTATAAATTGGGACGGTATTGCATCCAGCATGGAAGCAATAGACTGGAAAACCATCTTTAAGAGTAAGACAACGGGAGAGATGCTAACAACCTTAGAAAAAGACACTAGAAATCGTGGAAAGACATGTCCCAAAAATGCAACAAAGAAGAAAGAGAAGCAGGTTCGAGGGATAAAAAGAGGTCACTGTTTCGCAAGAGAACAAAAGTGACTGTAAAATTAAGAAACTGCAGACTCTATACTAAAGAGTATAGATTGCGTCATACACGGTCTAATTGAGAAACATGCAGAGAAAGAAGATGACGCTATAGAAGCGATAAATTTCTATAATTTTACAAAAAAGGAAGTCGAAAAATCACGCGACTATCTGACCTTTGAAGAATAAAAACAACATTTTAACTGATGATTTAAAAGAAGTATCTGAAATATTAAGAGCTCAGTATGAATCATCTTTCAGTATTCCCAAAACTGATAAACTAATTTGCGATAGAAACGCGTTCTTTGAAGAATCGACAATTGACAAGCAAAAAGGAAACTAAAAGCACACTCGGCGACAGGACCGGACAAATGGAATCAAACAAATGGAATCAAACAAACAAATGGAATCAAACAAATGGATCAAACAAACGGAATCAAACAAATGAAATCAAACAAATGGAATCAAACAAATGGAATTAAACAAATGGATCAAACTGATCAAACGCTGCAAGCATGAAATCGCTATGCCCCTATACTGGACATGGAGGCGATCAGTAGACACGGTAGAAATGCCGAGCATCCTGAAGAGAGCGAACATAGTTCCAATATACTGTATAAAGGAGAAGATCGATCCGAGGGTAAAATCTATGGACCAGTGTCGCTTACATCTCATCTCACCAAAATATTTGAAAGAATAGTTAAAGAAACTATCTATGACTTTTTGGAAACTTGGAAAAAATTAAATGATAACCAACGTACTGTAGATTCCGTACAGGCAGATCATGCCTATCACAGCTAATGGAACACTATAACATTATTGATGCACTTGAAAATAATGAAAACTATGATCATATACAGAGACTGCCAACGCGTTCGACAATTGTGACCATGGAATCCTAGCATATAAACTGAAATATATAGGAATAAGAGTAAAGTAGGAAAATAGGTATATAATTTCCTTAGTGAGCAGCACCAGCTTGTTACAGTTCAAGGAATATTAGCTCCATTACCATTCATAATCATGCTAACTGATATAGATGAGAACGTTAACAGTGACAGCACAGTAACATCCTTTGCCGATGGCACAAAAATTAGTAGAAAAATAAGAAACCCAGAGGATATACGGTCTCTACAAACAGGCATGAATAAAATCTACAATTGGTCTGAAGGCAATAATATGAAATTTAACACTGAAAATTTTCAACTACCAACGTACGGAAGAAGGGAGAACTTAAAATCCCTGGAATACTCTCCCGCAAATGGACAGAAAATTCAGAGAAACTCTAAAGCAAAAGATTTAGGTGTTGTAATGGCTGATGACGCGAAATTTGAAACAAAATAAGATAGCAGTAAACAGTGCATAAAGAATACTTGGACAGACACTGAGAACCTTTGAAAGAAGCGATAGGAATATAATGACTCCTCCCCTGAAAACAGTGATCATACCTAAGTTGGAATATTGCTCTGTCATAACATCCCCATATAAAAAGAAGATATTAGTCAACTATGATAGAAGGGATTCAGAGAAGCTTCACAACCAAGATCCCGTAACCTTTCCCAAATTACTGGGAAAGGTTACATGAATTAAATTTACATTCGCTGGAAAGAAGAGAAAGGTACACCATCATTTACACTTGGAAAATAATGGAGGAACTAGTCCATACTCTTACTTTGAACCCTATAATCACTCAGAAAGCAGTGGAAAGTAGAAAAGGAAGAATGTGTCGTGTTTTCAAATTAAAGGCTAGACAAGAAACATCGTCAACCCTGAAGTAAAATAGTATTGTTGTGAGAGGACCAAGACTGTTCGATCAGCTGCCCAAGGAACGAAGGAACGCGAGTGGTGTCGCGGTAGATATCTTCAAAAGAAGACTAGACGCCTGGCTTAGAACAATTCCAGATGAGCCGAAAGTACCTGACTATGTGAAGTGGAGAGCACAAGAAACCAACTCTTCACTTCACCAGGCCAACTCAAGACGAGGGGCAACAGGCTTGACCTGCATGAAATGAGGAATCATCGCACGGAACATTTAAAAAGTTGAAAGGTATACGTATATAGCCGTCCACGAAGTGCTAGGCGGGTCAAAAAAGATTGTCCTCGTACTACCATGTGTGGACGATATACTGTATACATCGGGTGGGCAAAAAAAAGGGAGACCTCGAACTTTGGCTATAAAATCTAAAGTTATGGTCTATTTTTTCATACCCCACAACTAAGTAAATTTCCTATACGGCAAGTGGATTTCAAATAAAACTAATGAAAATTACTGATTTATTGAGCATTTCTTTATGCCACTGGAAATTCTCCATTTACACTATTACTGCATTATCGGGTCGGCAAAAAAAAAGGGAGACCTTTTAAATCTTTCATATCTCGGCAAATACGGTACATAGAACCATGAAATTTTAGTATGTTAGTACTAGGTAATTTTATGGTTTGTATGCCATCTTTTAGCATTTTAGCTGAGAAATTGGATTTATGGCGAATATTGCAGAAAAATCTTGCGATAATTAAAGCGATTTTAATTAACGTAAGCCAACTGCAGGAGGTTTGGACAAGCTTCTCAAGAAAATCGATAAAACAGGAGATGCCAAAAGATGGCATACAAACCATACAATTACCTAGTACTAACATACTAAAATTTTATGGTTCTATGTACCGTATTTGCCGAGATATGAAGAATTTAAAAGGTTTCCCTTTTTTTGCCGACCCGATAATGCAGTAATAGTATAAATGGAGAATTTCCAGTGGCATAAAGAAATGTTCAATAAATCTGTAATTTTCATTAGTTTTCTTTGAAATCCACTCACCGTATAGGAAATTTACTTAGTTATGGGGTGGGAAAAAATATTGAAATCTGACCATAACTTTGGATTTTACAGCCAAAGTTCGAGGTCTCCCTTTTTTTTGCCCACCCTATATATATACAGTAGTTCCTCTTCTTTCCCTCCTCTTTTCCATTCCGACGGTTCAGTTGCCGTCTCTTCTCCTGACAAAGCCGAACCCTTGAACTCTTTGCTCAAACTTTCGCCTCCAACTCAAGGACGATTGCGGTGTTGTTCCTCCATGAACTCCTCCCTCCGACTTCATTATGTCTGAAATTAGAATCTCTTCCAAAGATGTTCTTTCTGCCCTATCTGGGCTCAACTCTAGGAAGGTGTACGGTCCTGATGGTGTTCCTTCTGTTGTTCTCAAATACTGTGCTTCCGTGCTGACACCCTGCCTAGGTAAACTCGTTCGTCTTTGTCTTTCATCTGGTACTTTTCCTTCTTGCTGGAAGTTTGCTTTCATTCAACCTGTCCCAAACAAAGGTGACAGCTCTCAACCCTCAAACTATCGTCCAATTGCTCTGGTTTCTTGCCTTTCCAAAGTTTTTGAATGTATCTTTAATAGGAAGATTCTCAAACACCTCTCTTCTCTTCTATTCTTTCAGATCGTCAGTATGGGTTCCGCAAGGGACGCTCAACTGGTGATCTTCTTCCATATCTCTCTGACTCTTGGTCATCCTCCATTCGGGATTTCGGTGAAACTTTTGTTATGGCTTTAAACATATCAAGAGCTTTTGATAGAGCCCGGTACAAATCTCTAATTTCGAAACTGCCCTCCTTCGGTTTCTATCCTTCTATCTGCGCCTTCCTCTCTAATTTCCTTTCTGGCCGATCTATAGCTGCGGTTGTAGATGGTGGCCACTGTTCTTCTAAAGCTATTAACAGTGGTGTTTCTCAGGGTTCTGTCCTGTCATCCACTCTTTTCCTTTTATTTGTCAATGATCTATTAAGTCGCACTTCTTTTCCTATCCACTCCTATGCCGATGATTCCACTCTTCACTTCTCCACCCGTTTCCCAAAGCGTCCCTCTCAATGTAGGACGGCTATGGGAGGATGGCTTCGCGGAGGACGGCTATGGTACACCTGACCTCTGATCTTTCTGCCATCTCTGATTGGGGCAGAGAAAACCTTGTGGCTTTCAATACCTCAAAAACTCAGTTCCTCCATCTGTCTACGTGTTACAGTCTTCCACACGACTATCCCCTTACACTCAATAATCCATAACTCAATCCTTTCTCTTCTCTTAACATTCTTGGCATTTCCTCTTGATCTTTCCTGGGAAGCTCACATATACTCTCTTTCTGAAACAGCTTCTAAGAGTTTAGGTGTGCTGTACTGCCTCCGCAGTTTCTTCACCCCTGCTCATTTGCTGTCTCTGTACAGGGGTCTTGTTTGCCCCTGTATGGAGTATGCTTCTCATGTGTTGGGTGGCTCAACCCATACGGTCCTACTTGACCGGGTGGAATCAAAGGCTTTTTGTCTCATCAATTCTCCGCCTCTTACTGACTGTCTTCAATCTCTCTCTCTTTGCCACAATGTTGCCTCATTCTCTCTTTAATATCGCTATTATAACGGACACTGCTCTTCTGAACTCTCTGACTGCATGCTTCCTCCTTTAAGGAGAGTACGCAGTACCAGACTTTCGACACATTCTCATTCCTTTTCTGTCCAACTCCGTAACGCAAGGGTTAATCAGTATTTTCAATCTTCATCTACTCAACCGGTGAACTCTAGAACAATCTTCCTCAATCCATCTTTCCCCCCTGTCTATGACCTCTACTCTTTCAAACACAGAGTGTTCAGACATCTCGAAAACTCTGAACCTTGATTTTGGCTCTCTTCTACTATGAAGGGGGGTGGGAGGCGTGTTTGCCGGCATTCGCCCCTGACCCCTCGTTCCTGCATAAAAGAAAAGTTATTACTGTTTACTAAATTTGCTTCACTTTTGGACTTTTATATTCATGAAACACAAATTTTATCGCTTTGTGAGTTTTCATTGCAAATATAATTTAAATTGGGATATACAAAGATTTTCAACCATAACACTCCTTTTCATCTTTATATATTTAATAATAATAATAATAATAATAATAATAATAATAGTAGTTAATTAAATACGTACAGTCTATTTTCCTAAATCATTTTATGTAATTCACATTATTTTCCATTATGAGAAGTTATATTTTATATTCATTTTAATCGTAAATCAACATGTGACATTGCAACAGTACGTATATTCTGGATATATCATAGTATTCTACTGTTACAGTATGTCGTGGGATTTTATACACTCTTCTTTCTATTCTTTCTCTTGCGTCATGGCCTCTTTTTAGCCTTTCTCAAATCAGGAAACTTTCACTTTAACCATTCCCACTTCCGAATCGCGAATGGGAATGGGAATAGCGCAAAAATAGCAAGTAAAATCTCTTTGGCACACTCCTCCTTCTTTTTACATTCTGGATTCTTGCATTTCTTCGAGTGTTGGCGTTACTTCGTTCTCTCTCCCATTGATCTTCCGTAAACGTAAACGCAAAAGGGTAAATAACCCCAACGAATCACCGTTACTAAATTAAAATTTTACTAATATAAATGTTAATATTATTTTTAAAATAATTTAATTAAACTTCATGATTGCGCAAAAGTTATTTAATTAAAGTTTCAACACCTCATTTTACGTGATGGAAGATGAGACTATAATTGCTCGCAAGTTTTGTCATCTTCACGGTTCACTGTACTGAATATATACGAAGCTTTCAGTACAGCCCAAATGTTATAAACTGCAATTCATTTTGAAACTAAAACTTGCATACCAACCAGCAGTTACCCTTTCACCCTTTCATACCTGATTTTCGTTTACTTTTCATGCCACAAAAAAACACTTGTGTTATACCTCCAGAATGACTAAAATCTCATAAAATTTGATGGTCTCATTTGCGTCCATACGGCATGAAAGGGTTAAATTAAAAAATCGAGTCCCAAAGAGTGCCAGAAGTAATGCCATGCTATATGTATGACAGTTGTCTTTCAATGTAAAAAAAAAATAATTGAAAAAAATAAAAATTTGCGTCATACTAACCTTTCCGTTTTTAAAACTTCAAGATTGAGAAGCGGAACCAAAGCAGAAATATCATCACTTTTAAAGTGGTGACGATTTGTGGAAACAATGGTGGAAATAGTAAGATATGTGATGATATGAATCAGGTTGTAACTCGGCAACTTGTCACTCAGTTAAAGATACTTCAGTGTATTCATTAATTTATTTTTATTAAATTCATTGATTTTCTCTTTATGATAATCTTTTTTTTTATCGTTGGAAATAATCAATGCTACTAAATTTTAAACGAGTTACAATGTGCCTAGTTACATTATATGACAGTGAAAGATTGTACATCGGTCACTGCGGCCTCTGTGAAGCATTTCTCACAAATTTAATTTTCAAAATCAGAATCTTCACTGCTTTACAGTTCCCATGATTGCAAAATTCAAGTAGCAATTACAGTATACTCTATAAACAATTCGCTGCCTGTACTTTAGGCCCGAGCGGAAAAAAAAGAACTAAACATAGTCTGGGTATAAAATAAGACGTAAAGAGTACACTCAGTAGACTGAAGCAAGTGCACTCTTTGTATTTTTTTTACTTAGTTCCAAAGGACACCGCTTGTCAAGAAGATAGTCGTGTCAGCTAAACTCTGTCTACTATCAACCTACTACAACGTACCCTTCGAGTACGTTATATTTTACAGAGTATGTTTCGTCCTTTTTACCGCTCGGATCTAAGGTACACACAGTGGACAGTTTTTAGGGTGTAGGCTCTACATTCACCTAGTCTTAGATTAGTACATAGACTCATAGCCAAGTCAAGACTAATATATTAAGCTTTCAAGTAGGCCAGCCCTAAGATTAAAGTTTGGACTACCAGTAAACAAGCAAATACAGTCTCCACAGCCCAGCATAACAATTAGTATCAAGCCTAGTTTAGACTCTCTGAGAATGTCTAGACCAAACTTTGGTGAGGTTACTTATGGAAATTAAAACATATTCTGACTCACAAAAACTTTGTATTGATGGCAGCAAAAATTAAATCAGGATTCTGTTTCTGACAACAAAATTTGTAATAAAAATTGCTGAAATGACTATATGATGAGTATAGGTTTGGTTATAACGACTAACGAGTAATAATTTTCATATAATATGAGTACCCATATTTTAATAAGTGCTTAAAACCACATAACCTTGGTTAGTTATAATAATAACTAAGTAGCAACCGTGAAAATCGCAGTGTAAATTAACTAATGTACTTAATACGCAGAGCTGGGCACTTGCGGCATATTGCGGTACTGCGGTACTGCTGCACTACCAAACCGGTACCAAACCGGTACGCGGAAATTTGAATGCGGTAGCGATACTGCGGTACTTTCAGCGATCCTTTGCGGTACTGCGTTATGGGGGCCCGGGGTGGTAGTGCGGTGGTACCGCAAGTACCGCAGTACCGCAAAATATGCCGCAAATGCCCAGCTCTGCTTAATAGGTCTGACAATATTTGGATGAGGGACCGTTTTCTGCGTCCAGATTATGTAGCGACCCGTGGTAAAGCTGTAGCTTTTCTCCGTCGTATGACCTTAGATTTTGAGGAGGAGGTTAAACAACCCAACCAAGCAACAACTATATAATTGATGACAACAAATTTTCATTCACGCTCATTATTAGTGCTTTGTTAACTTGTTAAGAGCCAGGCAGTGTTGCCACTTTAAAACTGCGGATAACGTCATAGTTCAATGCCATATTCTCGTTACTTTTATACAGTATATCTATGAGATATACGAGCCAGTCAGGATAAATGCGCATATTAAGTAAACGCCACTTTTTAACATTAACTGTGACACTAGCTAGGAACTATATTTCATGTTACAATATTCGTCCCATAACTACATAAATTACCTGTTCAAAGCACGCTCATAATCATCTGGTGTATATACAGAATATGCTTTAAAGCATTCTGTGGCTTCAACCTGCCATAAATATTCGATACCATTATTCACTTTCTTATTTATTGATGGATGTTAATAATGAGGTTCTATCGATTATACAACCTTCGAACAGATAGGCACAAACCAAAAATACAAGAAAATCCCAATTATGTACGCGTGTGTGGTGTGTGTGTGTGTGTGTATTATAGTATATATATATATAATCCTTCCTCGAGTTATTTCTTTTATTGCTGATATCACACATACATCCATAACGTAAAAGAATTTTTTGAAAGGAATTATTTACCTTCAAAGAACCTGTACAACACATAAATATTTATGGTATGATAATGTAAAATTAAAAATTAATCCATATTAATCAATATACAGTATGTACCATTATTCCACTCTCTCTCTCTCTCTCTCTCTCTCACACACACACACGTACTCACACACACACACACACACACACACACACATATATATATATATATATATATATATATATATATATATATATATATATATATATTGGATAATATATTTATACATTAAAGTAACCTTAACATATTGAACCGAAAATGGTGGTATAAAATATCCTTTCTAATACATTCTATAAAGCATTAGTGCCTCCATATATTATTATAGCATAAAATATAATTTATTATTGGCTGAAAAGCTTTGGTTCGTAATAAATTGTGAAAAGAGACTTTTGAAGAAAAGTAAATACGATGAAAAACTATTATAAACTCGCCTCTTTCGATATTAGATATTTATCGTACCACAATTACTCTCTCTAATATTTATAGAAATTTTAGGGTTACTAAACCCAAATTGTACTTAAGGTTCAGCTTGTGTACAGAACCCCCCCCCCCTACCCCTCTCCTTCCTCCTCCCACGTTTTTGACATCATAATTTGAGTAAATAAATTTGGACTAATTACCTTACGTTTCATTTTGTCTCCATTCCGTGAAAAAGAGTCTTGTTCAAAGATTTTTTTAATCTACTTCAATTCGTACAGTTTTCTCTTAGACAAATACCAGATAACTCACACTGAAAACAATTTATCTTCGACAGTATGAAGAAATGGACTTTATTTTCCTACGTAACGTGTGTTATATATATATATATATGTAAAGTCTTGCTGGCAAACGCGACTAAACTTTCTTTTTCTGTTTTTTGTGAAATGATAATCTGAACTGATATATATAATATATATATATATATATATATATACCTTTGGAACCTTTGGATAGCTTCCGCCCGAATTGTTCATTCTGACGAAGGTCAAGCTTTTCACTCCACCTTAGACCTACAGTTTAACGTAGAATCCGAACCACGCTCCATCAGCAGCCCAGCGTCTTAACCACTAGGGTACCTAGGGTACCCATTTATCTACCAACCACTTTCTTTATTGTGTGGAAGGATGAACAGGTGGGTTTTGCTGCGCGCCGGCTGCCGTCGGGTCTCGAACCCGGGGCCGATGGATTCATAGTCAGCGACGCTAACTACTACAGCACCGAGAAGCATATATATATATATATATATATATACTGTATATATCCTGGTTCCCTGCGCTTATTTTATACGTTATAACAAAATAAATAAAGAAACGGAACATCTTTATTGCGGATTATTCACAATCTGTATCCACTCCAATCCATATACAATCCATATGCAAATTACATTACAAAAATAAGACCAGCATAGCCATTAACCTAACATACAAATACAATCTTATCAATACAATTAACTTAATATGCAAATACAATCTGGCTACATTACAAAAAATAAGGCTCTGTGCACCAGTAGTTATCTGAACCAAGACTGTCATATAGGTGAAAGGTGCACAATATCTGAAGACATGACATACAACAATAACACATTAGAGCTGTTTTGAACTCTAGTAATGAAATATATATATTCTTCCGGATTAACATTTGGCTGGTAGGTAGGTTACGCGTAGTAAACATAAAACTGGCATTGCACCATTTTGGTTCCCTACATAGCGTATGGAAAATATTATTATAAGTAACAGAGAGTTATTCATAGCAGTTTTTGTATAGTTCCACCAGAGATGGGGTGTATACAATACAGTACAGTAAGTTCTAAAAAGATAAGTTTTAACTAATTCCGAACACGTACCAAATTTCCTTACTAACATGTTACCGTGTACATACAGCTTTTTACGTTGCCTCTCAATATGAAGCTCATCTCGTGGCTCGTGAGTAATATAATTAGAATTAGATGACCTAAGTATGATATTTCCGTGTTTCTCTGACAGGTATTATCTGACCATTCATTTCAAAAGATCCACATGATACATGTTTCAGTAGATTACACTTAAATATCAGAATAGCTCTTTGTCGTGTTCTCATTCATTATAGTGGATGTCAGTAGTATGACTGAAAAAGGATAGAGTGCAATGCAACTGCAAATGTTGATCAATGTTGCAAGGGGGAGGGGGAAAGGTTGCAAGAGGCTATGCAACAAAGGGGGAGGGGATTATCTCCCAAGCTGCAATGAAGGGGAACTCCCCCAGCTTGCTGGGGGAGTTCCCCTAACCTCTTTGGGGATAAGTTGGGACGGCCTCACCCCCCAAAGGGGTATACCTAACCTAAGAGGGAGAGAAAGGAGGAGGGTCTTTGGGGGAGGAGATGGGACGGCCTCACCCCCTAAAGGGAAACCTAACCTAAGCCTTAACCTAAGAAGGAGAGAAGGATGTTCGCCTGGCTCCTGCCAGACGTATAATGAGAGTTCATCCGACTGCCAGCTGTCTTATAAGGTCTTAATCAGCCAGTTGGCTTAGAAGGCATAAATGGCCTGTATATATTAATAACCTTCGAACGATTAAAAGCGCACACAAACGTACATACACTTCCCGACTATACGCCCATAAAGCCCCTATTACCACACACACACACACACACACACATCTATATATATATATATATATATATGCAAAGCCCCAACAGCAAAATATAAACGAGCACAACCACCACACAAAAAAAACCACATCACCACCAATCGTCTAAGTATAGACTTTTAGGAGCTCATCCTATCAACAGCACGTGGCGAGATGAGGACTACAACCAATCGTCTAAGTATAGACTTTTAGGAGCTCATCCCATCAATACCACGTAACCGATATGAGGGCTACAACCAAACGTCGAAACTTAGACGATTGGTGGTGAAGCAATATTACACAACCACCTCCACAGCACCACAACCACCACCACCGCTTTACCTACCAGCTCCTGGTAGACCGACAAGGTCTCTAAATTCGACCCAATAGACAGGGCTATTAAATATAAACATATACGTTTATAGGGCTAAGGGGTAGACCGACAAAAAGACAACGCCAATAGTTTTTCTATTGAGCCAATTTGACATTTGGTAGGCGATCTTTTAAACAAAATATCGAAGATAAACTAAGTTTAATACAAAAACAAATTTTAGCTATAATACACAATTTTATCCTTAAACTATAACAAAAAGCATTAATGTGATTTTTAAAACAAAATAGAAATTAAATTAGGGGTAACTTATTAATTTTTCCTCTGTTATCCAATTATTGTGTTTCAATATAAATTTATCTTTAAGACACCAATATATCTTTAAAAGTTATTACAAAAAATATTAATATAACTTTATAATAAAAATAGATTCTATTTCGGGGTAACTTAATCATTTTCCTCTTCTGGCCAATTATTTTAGTGCAATATAAATTTATCTTTAAGATACAATATATGTTTAAGCTTTTTACAAAAAATATTAATATAACTATTATAAAAATAGAAATTAAATTAGGGGTAACTTATTAATTTTTCCTCTTTTATCCAATTATTGTTTCAATATAAATTTATCTTTAAGGCACCAATATATCTTTAACCTTATTACAAAAAATATTAATATAACTTTATACTAAAAATAGATTGTATTCGAGATAACTATTTAATTTCTCGTCTTTTGCCCAAATAGAATGTTTCAATGTAAATTATATTTAAAGATATATAATATATATATATATATATATATATATAGATAATATAATAATAAAAAAAATTAATAATATGGTTTTTGGCTCTAGAAGGTTCGATGGAATTTAGGTTGCGACAGATCGGCGCCTGGTCAGTTTGCTTGACGCCTTAGAAAAGCAAATTTTATTTTCCAAACAAAATTTCCCTCTCTCTCTCTCTCTCTCTCTCTCTCTCTCTCTCTCTCTCTCTCTCTCTCTCTCTCTCTCTCTCTCTCTCTCTCTCTCTCTCTCTCTCTCTCTCACGAATCTGTTTCATTTCTGAAAGAAATCTATGGAGTGGATAAGTTATATTTGACACGCCCCCAGAATTCGCGGCTCGTCCAATTACAGCCCAATGGGCGGAGCTTGAGAACGAGCTCAGGACCTCTGGTTGGTGGGTAGTCGCGCTTACACGTTATAGCCCACCCAAATTTCACCGACGGCCAATAGGAAACTCGTGATTCAGCTATTGGGGCTGGTTACAATTACGACCGCGTATATAAAAGGGGGCATTTTCATCTGGATTCCACAACATCTGAATTTATCAACGAGTAACTACAGAAATATATCGCCATGAGTCAATCACAACAGCTTTACTGCTCCCCGCAGTTGTTTGAAGACGGGGACCTCTATGTAGGGGCTACACTCCACCTTTTCAGAGTGGCTGACCGGAACGCCATACTTTCAATGCAAAGCATTGCATAAATTTGTGACGGAGAAAAAGAAACAGCCGATGAAGTGGACATTGAAATGTAAGTAAATAAATTAATTTGTGATTCAGGTTATGTATACATCGTTTCATCCAGTGACAGTGTTAAATAATTTATAAAAAGCCATAATAAATGCGGATTGGGAAACTAGTTTGTGATTTAAACGGAAGGCCGGGCTATGTATATATATCGTTTCATTCAGTGCAAGTGTTATAATTTATAAAGTCGTAACAAAACGAAGTGAAAGGATATTTGCCCAGGAGTCGAGACCTGGTGCCGGCAGACGATGCGAGCACACCCAGCTAATCTTCCTTCCTGATAACGTCATTTAGACAGTGAATTTTATTATGCGATGAAGGTGTCCTTTGAAAGTGAAATTTTATTACACGCTTGTTTCTGATAATTTAAAAATCTATAGAAAGTGCTACAGGTAGGGTTTTAGAATTACCAAAACTTTAAAGAATTGCCTGCGGTCTCGGGTTCGAGACCTGGTGCTGACGGACGGTGCATAGCACACCCAGCTAAACTTCCTTTTGACCAGGTTAGGCTAGTTGCATGCTGTTATTATCTGCTCTTTCGTGGCTATTTCGTCATATATATATATATGGTGTGGCAGTAATAATACATTTTCAACTCGTTACATTTTGTTGTAAAATGTTTCACAGCGGGTATCATCAATTACACTGGTATGCATCAATTTTTCTGTCAAGGGTTTTGTAAGTGATTCTTATAGAGTTTTTCCTGCTGATTTCAAATCTGCAATCCGTTTTTCTCAATCAGCTCAGGTTATCCGGCTATGGCCTCATAAGTAAAATAGAATTTTTCGTGATTTTGTCAAAGCGGAATTGGAACAGTAACATCTATCATCACTTGTTTCACTTGTATATATCTTTTTTTACTTTTCAGGCATATAGATAAAATAATTCATAATGAATAGAGCGTGTAAAAATGATCCCAATAGATTCTGCTACATATGTGGGACGGTTACCATGCCAAATAACCAGTCCCAAATCACTAAATTTGTGAAGACAATGTATAGAGCATACTTTGGAATTAAGCTAGGGACCAGGACAAAAATTTCGCCCCTCATATGTGCTGCAAGACGTGCATTGAAAATTTGAGAAGATGGAGCAAAGGCAGAGCGAAATCTTTGCCTTTTGGAATTCCCATGATTTGGAGAGAAGGAAAGGATCACGTGACAGATTGCTATTTCTGCATGACAAACCTCCAACGTGGGCTTATAAATTTATTTTTCTTAAATATTTGAAATCCTCGTATGAAACTTGACATAATATTCACCATAATGTAATATTCACCATATACAGCATAATATTCACCATAATGGTAATCATACATTTACATATACATATTGTTATAGAAAATACATTTACACATACATATTGTTATACAAGTTACATTTACATATACAATGATTGTATATTTTCTTTCTTTTTCATTCATATTGTCCCCAAGGGACAATATGAATGAAAAGAAAGAAAATATACAGACTCCATCGACCTATTTCATATCTTACAGACCGCAGCCTTCCCTCACGAGCCGCCACTGTCTGAATGCTGATTCTATTTCATATGCAAGTTTTATATCCATGTTTCTGTGTTTCTGTTTTCAGGAGTTAACAAGAAGAATAAACACATTGTTGTATACCCTGACATTCCTTCTGCTATGAGACCTGTACCCCATGGTCCTGGAATTCCAATACCCGACCCACCTCAAACCCTGGACTTCGATGATTCTGATGATGAATCAATGACCAATGCCAATGACCAGTCCCAGTCGTATATACCTCAAAATACCGCTTCAAATGAGCCGAGGCCTCTCAACCAGGCCAAACTTAATGATCTTACCAGGGATTTAGGACTTTCCAAATTAGCTGCCGAGATCTTGGGCTCACGACTTCGAGAGGACAACTTGCTGGCTCCGGGAACAACATTCTCCTGGTATAGGAAACGAGAGGAAGAATTCCGCAAGTTTTTTGCAGTGCACGAAAATACCTCTTCCTTAGTGTACTGCTGCAGTGTTGAGGGGCTAATCGAATCCTTGGGCCTGCCATATAACGCATCAGAATGGAAGCTATTTATAGACTCGTCTAAACGAAGTTTGAAAGCAGTACTTCTCAACATTGGGAATAGGGTTGCATCAGTCCCTGTAGCACATTCCGTACAACTTACTGAGAGCTACGATAACATGAAAATTTTACTGGATGCTCTCGTATACGACCAACATAACTGGAGGATCTGTGGAGATTTGAAGGTAATACTAATATCATAAGTAAACTATTGCTATTGACTATGTTGTTTTTCGAAAGGTTATTTGAGAGCGTATAAGAACACTTAACTTCCCCACAGAAGTGATACAGTCCAATGCATAGATTTTTTTATCTGATAGAACAAATTCTCTAAATTCTTTAAATATTTTCTTTTTTTTCAGATTGTGGCATTTGTATTGGGAATGCAAGGGGGATACACGAAATACCCATGTTTCCTCTGCAAATGGGATAGCCGAGCGGATGAGAAGCACTATGCACAGCGTGAATGGGCATCCAGAGAGAATTTTGAACCTGGGTCGCATAATGTCGTTTCAGTGCCCCTTGTACCACCAACAAAAATTTTGCTCCCACCACTTCATATTAAGCTGGGCTTGATGAAAAATTTCATCAAATCAATGACTAAGGAGGGTTCAGCATTCCGATATCTCGAGAGTAAATTTCCTCATATATCTGATGCTAAACTAAATGCTGGGGTTTTTGATGGTCCTCAAATTCGAACTTTGATCAAGGATACTCAGTTCGAAAACGCAATGACTCCAACTGAGAAGAATGCCTGGCAGGCATTCAAATCAGTTGTCACTGATTTTCTTGGCAAGCGTAGAAGTCCAGAATACGAGTCCGTTGTCGAAAACTTGATGGAAGCTTTCAAAGCTCATGGGTCGCGCATGTCCATAAAAATGCACTTTTTGTGGTCCCACTTGGACTATTTTCCTGAAAATTGCGGGGATTATAGTGAGGAACAGGGTGAACGATTTCACCAAGATATCAAAATAATGGAAGAGAGGTACCAGGGAAACGGATATCAATATGCTGGCAGACTATTGCTGGTGTTTGAAGCGAGACGTGCCCGAAGAAAAAACAGACGGAAAGCCAAAAAAACTTCATTCCTTCCTCAATAAACTTTTTTCCAAATTCATTGTATGAATAAAAGTATTTATTCACACAATGTTTTCATTTTTCACGAGTGTCCTTATAATATTACTCGTATCTACAGTGTTTAAGCTAAAAAAATCAATAAATTTGGGGATAAAATTGGACTTATAATAAATGGCCAATAGAGAAAAAACCTGACCTGATTGAGGAAAACCAATGTCATTTTCGAATTCAGCATGGTCGAATTATATAATATGAGTTGAAAAAACCCTCACAGCAGACAAAAAAATTTCATATGCATACCAGTGTTATAAATTAGTATGCATTAGTACTCAGCTAAGCAGAGGCTCGATGCGTAGCACACCCAGCAAAACTTCATTTTGACTCGGTTAGGCTAGTTGCATGCTGTTTATTATCTGCTCCTTCATGGCTATTTCGACATATATATATATATATATATATACACACACACAGTATATATATATATATATATATATATATATATATGGTGTGGTTGTAATAATACATTTCTACTCCTCATATTTTATTGTAAATGTTTCATAGCGGGTATAGACTAGTTTGCATTAGTACTGAGCTAGGATTTCTGAATACAAATCGATTTACGAAAACATGGACTTCAATTAAAAAAGATTCAGTATGGACTAATCATGTTAATTTCTTCTTAAAGGACCGATTCGGAACTTGATCGTGTTATAGCTACTTATCGCGAAAGTTTTGATTAAAGGCAAATAAACGACGGCGATTTGGAGGTTTTACCGCGCAGCCAACCAAGTGACCTGAATACCGAGGTCGAGATATTGGTTCACATCCGGTCCAACGAATGCCAGGTCATCGAGGAACTAATGTAATTTTTTTTGTGGTTAAAAACAAAACACTGTATTTTCATTCAATTTATTACATAGTGGAAAGCATGTTTTAGTACAATTCGGCTTACAGAACTAGCGTCCATTAAATAAGACTAACATTAATGGAGACATTTTACAGTTACAATTATATATACACACGTAAAACTTTACACAATATAGAACTATATATACACACTTAAACTTTAAACAATACAGCGACTGCGTACAAATGGGTACCTTTTTTATCTGTCTGCATACCAATTCATCATTCATCTCAGAGTCGCACAAATCGAATAATTTTTAAAAATTTATAAATCCCCTCCCACGTGACATGTGCAGGAGAAATGACAGTATATGCCACAAGTATTACTAAAATATCCTTGGAAACGGTAAGGATTCCAAACAAATTCAAGGACATGTAGCTGTTCGATAAACTGTACGAGAACAGGGTCACTCCAGGGCTGAATGCCGACTGAATCAAAATAGTACATTCTTTCCCTATTTTTAAAATAGAGTGCAAACCAATGAATCCCCTCACCCACCACAATGTCCATATTGATGATAAGACTACACTAATCTCTCGTAGTTGGCAATTTCAATGTTTCATTCTTCGCAAACACACCGAAAAATTTGGAGCGTGTGACTCGGTCACTTTTCACTACTCTCTGGAGTGTATTTGTGTCCATTTTAAAAGTCTGTGACACCGTTCCTGAAGCGGTCGAGCTCTATTAGAGCTTGTGATCCGAGATATACTAGTACACTAATAGGTGCGTCTATAGGATCGGCGAACTCCAATCTGACTGAGATGTTCCCATTGTTTTGTGGACTTAAGTGTGTATTTATACTAGAAGATAAGTCAGGGGTAATATCAAAGGGGTAAAGGTTAAATTGATCGACAAATTATTTCTGCGTTACGCCAATCCAAAGCTCGTCACAGCCACCAGCAATATGGGCCAGATTACTATAAGCTCTCGCACAGAGCGGGAACATAGCGTCTGATGAGTAGTCCGTAACCATAGTCCCGCCCAATGCAACGCCATTTATGTATAAATTTATATTTTTAAGGCCGAAATTCTCAAATCTAAAGACGCTCTTTTTATATTTTCCATTCGTCGAAGCGTGATCCTGCATTTCAATTAATAACCTTCTAGGTAGAACTCCCAGGGCAACATTTTCTAGCTGCTTCGAGGCCAACCCTGCGGGCACCGTGTATAGTTTCATCTGTACTCTGTTAATTGGGTATTTTACTGTTGAGTTGAGTGTATTAAATTTTTTTTAAATTTCTACATATTTCGGGAACTTAATTTCACTCGCCGTACGTGCAGATATGTTTCCATGATGTGAATCACAACGGGCTTTGCGCCCTCTTCTTGATAAGGTCCCAGATTTATGCAGATCTCAGGATTCGTGCGGTTGAGTTTTAACTTCATATCCACCCCATTCATAAGCAGTTTCTCCTGGAACGTGAACTCTGTATGCAGACGTCTAAAACACTCGTATATCTTCTTTTTAGAATTTTTAAATTTATGCTTTATACTACTTTCGTCTTTAGTCTGATAATAACCCTCGGCAGTTAAAAAGGTATCCTTCGCTTCTTTTGAAAAGTTGAGGACATTTCCAGATAGGCTCGTAGGTGATAATAACCCGTTCCTACCGAGATGTTAAACTGACTTAAATACAACTCACACTGACTGACTATGGAGAGTAGAAAGTTGGTTTCAGGGTATGCAGACTAACTATCATCTCAGTCCGTTCCATCTGAATGGGCTATACGCAATTTAGCGTACATGTGCATGCAGCTTGGATAAAAAAATATGGGCCTCAGCTGGGTATCATGAATTCTATAGGGGCACTCGGTGAACTAATTGTGTTTAATTGGTTAATTGTAATAAAGCGCTATGCTCAATAGAAACCTGTGTCGGGGGCATATCAAAGAGGGACAGTTCCGATTTACAACATTGTGAGCTACTTGGATGGATGAAGCGTGCCATGACGAGTCAGAAATAGAGCCACCTCTCTCAACAAGTAGTACTCAGCCTATGATTCGTGAGAGCAGTGTCCTCAGTTTATATCAGTTAAAAAAATGATCAGCCATAGGCTTCATTCGCTTAGAACACTTCTTTTTTATGTCCTTTTATGTTTAGTGCCACGTGTTGGTGACCCCTTCTTCGGGACAGCCCCCTCTTCTTCTTCTTTCCGCCACCACGCATTTTTCTCTTTGTATCTTTGATGATTTCGTCCCTTGTACATTTTAAATGTTTTTTTTAGAGCTTCTTTAGGTTTAGTTCCACCCATTATGTCTTCTACTGCGCTAAAACCTGATTGTAACGCTTTCCTCCCGAGGTATCTATCCCCCCTCTTCAACAATGGGACAGCCGTGCGTAGTATGGTTAAAAAATGGAGCCAAGCTCACTCCCACTGTGAAAGGCCTTCGGTTCATTATAACTGAATGCGACGAAAGTGTAGCTTCACTGTTAAGCTCCCATCACCGAATGGGAAATTTTTTTCCTCAATCGTTTTTATATATACTGAGATATTGGTTAATAGAGTAGTCGCAACATTCACATAATGGGGCTTGTCATATGTAATGCTCAAACTCTTCCCTCTATGGTTGGGAATGTGTACAATGCGCAGCTGGCGTGCCTGGGTGTCCCCAACAAATTGATGTGACACGATATTGTTGTAAATATAGCATATGTCTGGGGATGAGTAGCATTCACCCAATTTCTCAAATTTGAACTGATACATTAAGCTGAACATGTCGTGCTGTGCCTCGTGAAAGGTGTCTCTGGAGGGCTGCACTATATCGACCCTTGGCCACAATTGTGAACAGCTCTTTGTCATTAATATTTCTACTAAGCGTTGATTTTGACTTCAACGTGCGTGCAGGAGTGTCTATGTTTACGACTTCAAAAAGTAAGTCGTTTGTCAGGTACGACTTTTCAAGACTCTTGTTTAAGCCCGTCACAATGTCCGTGGCTGTGTCATAATGACCGATTCCTAGTGTCACATTTGTACGATAATACTTTACCCCACCGAACAGGACTGAACACATAGTGTTGTCTAAGGTTATGCTTTATTTTTCACACTCATCGACTCTTCTAAGGATCAGAAATATGATCTGATCATTTTCAAGAGTTAAAAATTTGGTGGCTAACTGGAATTCAGAAACACCAACTTCGTACGAATCACGTTCCAACTCAATGGGCCCATGGAGTTCTGTTACAAAGTTGGCCAGGGTGTTGTTAGGATGTACAGACAGAGAAGAATAGGACGGGAGTGTGACATACAAGTGGTTAGGCGCCATGTTGCATACTATTTAAGCTTCATTATTGCATCAGCTTTTATATAGGTGTTGAATAATAGTAATACTCGCAATAACGGATTCAAGTTGCGTGGCAGACGTTTCATTACTAATATCGCTAAAAACTTCTTTACGTTTAAAGTAATTGATAAATGGAATAATCTTCCCGCGTCAGTCGTTCATTCTACCAGCGTTAATGTGTTTAAGAACCGTCTTGACAGACATTTTAAAAATATTAACGTTGTTTAAAATTAAAAAAGAAAGTTAACAACAGGAGCTCTGGTGGTGGTGCTCGAGGATGAGTCTGTTGACGATGAATGCCAGCTTGTGACATGCCAGCGTGTGATGCCAGCAATAAAAAAAAAAAAAAAAAAAAAAAATTAGACTAACACGAATGTAGATGTAGCTCATAGCGTAAACTAACCCACTTTTTGTTTAACTTTACCTACTTTTTTTTTTTCTTATCCTCCTTACTTTGCATGTCTCTAACTCTTTTCTTGCATGTTTGTAGTTTGCATGGTATGACAGTGAGTTAAGACTGTGTTTGCATGGTTTGTAAGCGTTCTTATTTTACTTCTTTTCATCTTTCACCCCTCTCCTATATTCTCCGACTATTTTTCTGACTTGTCGGCAGTGGCCGGCGGATGATGATGGTGAGACTTTTTCCCTCTTTTTCTGAATGAATGTTAACCCACGAATGATAGGTGTTGCTCCTTACTTAACCCCTTATTCTCCTCTCTTCTCTTAACCCCCTACTCTCTCCTTTCTGTCGGGCTAGCCTTAGAGTGGATCTTAGGGTCTTTGTTAGCCTTAGCTTCTGTAGATCTGTAGATCTGAAGCTTTCTGGGTACCCTAGCCATTTCACCAGGTACATTTTCCCTGTCCTGAACCTTTGCTGCCTAAAATTTTTTCAATTTTAAACACATTTTTTCCTAAATTAAATGCCACTTTTTGCAACTCCTCGCGGTAAAAGCCTCCTGCGATTTCTTCCCCATTCAAATCTTCAACGTAATACATCATTATCTCACCTTTAGGTCTCATAGTACTAACTTTAAAAATCTCACGTGTCCATCTTTGCTCAAATCCCTTCGCGAATTTATTTCCCGAACGCGATAGCCGTACATAATCATTGATTTTGAAACGTGTAGAGTGTGGTGGCGGTGTTCCATCTCTTCTCACATCAGGCTCTGGGGGCGTACCTCTTTCTAAAACATCGTTAGGTGTTGTGCCAATCGTACGGTGGTGTTAACGGTTGTATGAAGCCAATGATCCCAGAATGTTTATATATCTGTATGTGTTTTTATGTGTAAAATAGCGATGCATGCGTTCCTTTATGGTACGTTGAACTCTTTCAGCTAAAGAGGCCTTATGTATAGAATTGCTAGTGTAGTAACTGATATTAAACTCTGTCAACATGTTCTGAAAAGCGCGGCCTATAAATTCTTTTCCCATATCCGTACAAAAATAGCCAGGAACCCTGTTTTCTTTCAACATCAGCGTTTTGGTAGCTTTAGCAACTGTTTCAGGCGATTTATTTTTCAGAGGAATTAGCCACAGATATCTAGAGAATACATCTATTATGAATAGGATGTAGCGGTAGCCATCATTATACACTGAATATCTTTGCATGTCTGTTAAATCCGCTTGCCAAATAGAGTCAATCGAAGCCGCTGTTGTCTTGGCCGTTTTAAACCTTTTTCTCACCGGCTTATGAAGTGTATAAGCATCCTGCTCCCGCAAAAACCTCTCAACATCTTTTTTCCCTACTCCATCATTGTAAACACCTCTGTACAGTCTATTAACACCGCCATAGGAGGCGGGTTAGAAATGTCATAATAGCGTTTTCTTAATATGTTAGCCATTTGCGTATTTTAGAGACACGTGGATAAGGTTGGCCGTTTGTCTCTTCTTTCTCCTCTTCAGAGATGCTACTGTTGGGGGTGATGGCGTACTCAGTTGTGACACATGCGAGACTTGCCAAAGTCTTTTAACCTATTCAGATTTCCTATCAATGTTTTGGGGACATTTATTTGTTGTAGTCTTGCTTTAATATGCTTCCATCCTGTTGGTGAGGGCCTGTCCCACTTTCTCACCAGATCATGGACAATGTCGACGATATTGGATCCCTGTACCCTTGTTCCTTCAACAATGACCTCGCCTGTATCGGTCCACTGTATGATGGGGTCCTCACTCAATAGATTATAAAGACTTAAGCCTTTATTCCTCAATGTATGTGGGAGACTGCTTTTTAATACATGCTCGATGTGTTGCGTTCCGTTATTCTTTGGTTGGTCATCTCTAACGTCGGCCCAGGTCCTATGTCGCCATGCTCATCGTTGCTCGCGCTGTGCCTAATAACCACGGGAGCTCTGTCGGATTCTTATAATCTTCGTACTCATGAAGAAATTTCTGCAGAGCCTCTTGGTACAAGATCCTTTTCTCATCAGGTGACTTTTCACTGTTTAATAGGGCTAAAATTCGCTTTCCATTCTTTTAAGCCTACTTTTACGGGGTTCTAGAACCGTGTCTGGATCTTTGAACTTTGCAGTGTGCGGAATCACTACCACTTTCTTCATTATATTAATCTAGTCAGTAAAGGTCCCAAAACTGAAAATAAGATGGGGAGGAATGATCCCCTCTTTGTACAATAATTCGCTTTTTCTTCCCCACAGTTTGACTTTTACGAGCGAGCGACGTATTATGTTCTTGTAACGACGTAGCGAGCCTTCTGAGGGGTTTCATTGGCACATTACATTTTATAACATTAAGAGATTTCACAGATGCATTTTAAAAAGTCGGAGTCGATATTTTTAACAAACATCTGTTGCAGTGCCCGGGGCAATCGTTGATAGATTTTTATTAATTCACGATATTTCTTCAGCCTATTTGTCATTCTGGAATATACACCGTTTCAGGCTCGTTTGGGAATATATTCGTTCTTAGAAGCACCCTAAACGTGTTTCGCGGGTGAAGGTCACAAAGCAAATATCCGTAACGCTGACTTGTGGCTTCTTTATAAACCTCCAAAAACTCCTTACGCTGATTCGGGAACATTTGATTGGCTAATACCCCAATTTGTGACACATCTCTACGTTGCGCGAATAAGACTAGATATTTGTATTTAACGACACATCGCGCATGTATCTATTTTTGAAAAATAGATTCTGATTGATGAAGAATACGCTTATGTTAAGATGGTGGGAGAACACTGTAAATGTCTCGGCAAACGTTTTATCCATTTCCAACATGAGATCGTCAATTACAATGACTGTATGCTCATTTCCCTTTAACGAATTAACGTCATATACACCTTTGTGGAACAAAATATCATCTTGGTACTCGTTGAACACTGATGATACGTCGAATAGCACCATATTACTTTATGCACAAATTTTGAGAACATCTCCCCCTTATCTTTAATGATTTTAAGCATAAACACAGTTTTACCACATCCTGTAGGGCCAGATATAATACATGTGGAGGGCTTGTGAACCTGAATTTTTCTACAGACTCCATCTCTAACACGTCACACCCCTAAGTGGGTCATTTACAAAATATAACAAAATTTAAGTGCTGCTCCTTATATTCTTGTTTTTCTTCTTCCACAGAACCGTGAATGACGACGATGTACAGCCCCCATCATCGATATTACAGATGACCCCGATGACCGTGTAGCTACAGACTCCATCCCGCTGACGAACCCTCACCAGCGATACCTGTAGCATGCGACAATTCAAAGCGGAAGCATGATGAAGAACCCTCCACGTCAGGTATAAAGCGTGCCAGGATTGCGCCGGTTGTTAGACCCCAGTAATAGAGCCCCAACCCTCTACGTCTTACGACACAACCCCCACAATAGTACCTTCCTCAAATATACCCCTTATTCCTGTTCAATTCCGGGTACTTCCTCCACAGCAGCAGCTTCTCGTGCTGTGGAGGAAGGTATAACATTCGAGTTGCGCACCGCTACCCCACCCCTGCCCTGACTAGAAATCGGTACGTGGTCAGGGTTGACCCTGGATCCCTGTATACCAACGGTGTTGGACTGCGACGCGTAGTTGAACGTATTGTGGAGTTTGCCCTTCAGAACCGCGACGAACGTGAAGTCCGGACGAGGTTGTCCTTCAGGTTCGGTTCAGATGACGGGGATGTAGATGATTTTTGGGAGTAATACCGTTCAGACGCTTGGCAGCTGTAGACATAGAATATATCTTGGGCCGTATAATGCAGGCCTCTCAAAGTAGTACAGCCTTCAATATGGACAACTTCATGGTAGATATTGACAGAGTATTCCGGTTGCGGGTCATAGTGCCACACCTTATACTCTTAATTTCAATTCTCCGGTTATTTACAGAAAGCATTTAAACGTCGATCGTGGTTGCGGCTTTATAGCAATAGTCTTAGCTCATATGTTCACTGTGCTAAACAATCGCGTATAATATCTGGCTGCCTACGGTTGTGCAGCGTGCCCGTAAACTGGCTTCAGATTGTAAGCTTGAGTTTGAGTGTAATATGGGTCCTGAAGAGCTGAGAAGGGTAGAGCAGGAAATGAATGTTCGTATAGTTGTATGTTGTTTAAAAGCTGTGTGAGAGATCGTACAAGACCTCTACTTATTTTAGGATTGTCAGGAACATCGTATCCCCCATGCGTAACATAAGGACACTCTACGCTACTTATGATAAAAGTCGAAAATATGGAAAGCATCATGATTTGTGTAAGGGATGTGTCGAGTTTGCTGATGATATAGTGAAATAGTGTAAGGAGTGCTACATGGTATGTGAGCAGTGTAAAAGCTCTAAATGTGAAAGTCGTGTAGTTGAAACCGAGAAGAGGGAATGTAATGTGTGTAGACGTACATTTTTCAATAATAAAGGCTTTCAACTCCATAAATCAATTGGCACTTGCAGGAAAATGAGAATCTGTGAATGTGGTATGTTTCATATGATGGATAATTGGGGTAAGTTTGTGCATAAATGCGATGAAATTCACTGTTCTACATGATGAAAAATATAAGGCGGATGGAGTGAAGCATGTATGTTATATGAAAGATGCTAAGCCTAAAAATAGCCCTTGTATAACTGTGTACTACGATATAGAAACATGCACGAACGCTGAAACCAAAGAAGTTATTCCACATTTACTCGTAAGTCAGACTGTCTGTGATGAGTGCATGGACGTCGAGTGTGATGAGTGTCACAAATGTGGTAAACGGACAAACGTTTTTAAAACGATTGCACACGACAGCCCTGTGAAACTCTTTGTATCCTATATTGTCAAGTTAGCGGACAAGTTAAAAAAAATGACTGTATATTCTTGCCCATAACGGAGCAAAATTTGACACACAGTTCCTTTATAAGGAGTTGCTTGAACACGAGTCATCGGAGATATTTACAGGCGACCCTTGAAAAGAGGCAACAAACTTATACAAATGCAGATAAGAGGTAATGTTCAGTTTAAAGACACCCTGCTGTTCACACCTTGTAAATTAGCCAAGCTACCCAAGGTCATGGGCGTAGCCGCTGAAGTTTCAAAAGGGTATTTCCCTTACACTTTCCTCACTAACGAAACTTTAAATTACGTAGGACTGCCTCCCCCCAAACATTACCTTAACTACACCATCATGAGTGATAGTGAGCGTGAAGATTTTGACCGCTACTACAACATTTTTAATGAAACTAGTCCATAAAATATAGCTGATGAATGTGAACATTATTGCGTGAATGATGTGCGTGTGTTTAGAGTATGTTTTCAGGCCTTTAGAAGGATGCACATAGCCCGTTTCAAATGCGATCCGCTGCAAGTCGCAACCACGATCGCCTCATTATGTTTTACGGTGTTCAATAATAACTTCATACCTAAAAACACCTTATCCGTCACTCACAAAAACAATCCTCGCAGTTATGGGCACAAGGCTATTTACTTGCTCATACATCTAGAGCAACAGACCGGGGTATACATAAAACACACCGCAACACGGGGGAAGTACCCATTAAGGTCAATGGTTGTGTTTTTTGGGTTGATGGTCTAAGTGAGGATCCAACCACTGGTGAGAAGACTGTGTACTCCTTTAACGGCTGCTGGTGGCATGGATGCCCATGCCCTGAGTGTGCCGTCACAGGGGACCTCCATGGAAGATCCCCCGCCGACAGCCTCGCATGGACCCGTAACCGCGATCAACGTATAGGCTCCCAGTTCACTCACAAGATCGTGTGGGAGCATAAGTATGATGCACGAATGGAAACAGATGGCCAGTACCTGTTCTTTATATCCCTACATGATGAAGAACAATCCGTACCCCGTAGATGTGCCTGAAAAACTAGTGGGCCCCGCCATGCCAACCATCAAGGAGTTCTCAGCTAACTTGAGTGAGCACTAGTTTGGACTCTCTTTCGTAGACGTGCTCCCCTCTCGCGATTTATTGATGCCGATCTTACCCGTCGTTATAGATCACAAGTTCATGTTTCCCCTTTGCGTAAAGTGCGCAGAGGAGAATAATGGGGATTGTTATCATACAACCAACCAGCGTAAGATCAGAGGTGTATATACAAGCACTGAGCTGGACCTAGCCGTTCGCCATGGTTACAGAATATTGAAGATAGATACATGAGGTGTGGAGGTTTCAGAAGCTACCCAACCTTTTCACGCCATATATAAACGTTTTTTTGAAGGATAAGGTAGAAGCATCGGGGTATCCGCGAGGAGTTGATACCGAAGATGAAAAAACGGCTTATATTCAGCGTTACCGTTCCCGTGAAAGTATACAGTTCGACTGTTCCCAAATTGTTTAGAATCCTGGCAAGCGCTTTAGTGCAAAGTTGTGTCTAAACAGTCTTTGTGGAAAATTTGCACAGAATACTAGCAAAGGGAACGTTCATTTGACACAAAGTTATAGTGAAGTCTGGGATTATGCCAACGCTCCCGCTAAAGAGGTTATGGAGATCGTGAATGTAGGTAATACTTACAGAATAAAGTACAACATCACCGAACTGGCCACAGATATCTCCCGTGTTACAAACATACCTGTAGCCAGCTTCACAACGGCCTACGCCCCATCAAGCTTTGGGGACTACTGCACTCTCTTGGGAGGAGGGTGCTGTACGCTGACACAGATAGCGTAATATTCAAAGAGAGGGAGGATGAATACGTGCCGCCTATTGGGGAATTCCTCGGAGAGTTAACTGACGAGATCAAGGATGAGTATGGTGATGGTGCATATGCTGACTCATTTGTATCAACAGGGCCAAAAATGTATGGAGTACGGGTGAGGGTGGGGGAGGATATGAAATATGTCGTGAAGGCTAAGGGTATCACGCTTAACCATGCGAACCGACGAGTCGTTAACTTTGACTTGTTGAAGGCTCTAGTGTGCTTGGAAGATGAGGGCGACCAGCCACCCCAACTGACTGTGGGGACCCACAATTTTCGGGCGCAGAAACTGGGGTGTGTGAAGGAACTTTGGGGCACAAAGGTATGCCGTAACACCTATAGGAAACGTTACCAGGTGCCAGGTACCTATGATACCGTACCCTTTGGATACCTTAATCCTTGATTGTTTTTACATATTGTATTGTTAACAATATGTTTATTTATTACGTATATTTGTTTCAATTAGTGTTTCATTTTTTCCTTTGTGTGCGTGCGTGTGTACAATCCTAAGCTCCGCCCACTGTGAGCTCTGTCATGTAACCCCTGCTACTACCTGGGCATATCTCTACCCCGGTGTGCTCAGTTGACCTCTGCAAACACTGGAGCTCAGACGTGTATTTTCTCACGTAGACGAAAAAATAGTGATGGCTACTTTTGGTATTGCGTGCTCGACGTTTATGAAATGGTATTCGGTAAAGTCGGAAGATGTGGTGAATACTGAAAGACGACCTACCCACCCGCTCCTTTGAGGCTTTTAAGGCTACATTGGATCCCTCGAAGGAACAAGATGTTCAAATACTCTACGGATATTCTGGCGAGAGTATTGCCGGATTTCGCGGCACAAACGATGTAATGGACTACGTTGTAGGGCTAAACTGTATAAAAGCGTACATATACCGTGAGGTGAGAGAAACAACGCTTGCAGAAGAGAAGCAACGGATATGGATAATGAGTCTTGTTGATGAGTGGTATGACAGGCGGTATTATGTCATGCTGCATCATACCGAGCACGCGTACCCTGCGGCTGAGAACGTAAGCCTTGTCATCATGGACAAGCTAAAGTACTTTTACCACTACATTCATATATATCATGACGGGGTTCGTAGTGAGGGTGTGAATAAAGGCCTGTGTGAGTTTTTAATAGAGTTTAGAGACGAGTATCGATTGTTAAACAAAAAGGATAAATACGGTCACATGTTTCTCTCAAATAGTGCACCGGATTGTTAATGTGTGGAGAACTTCTAGTGCGCATAAAACATTAAAACTGAAATCACCCCATGTGTCGGAAAAGTTGCCCGATATAATGGGTACAAGTACACGCGTGATTCATGCTAGAACAAACCCGTCCACGATTCAACAGCTTATGGTGTGACTCACTTCTCCCGTTGAGCCGATCTGCCCACCCGTGGCTCATAGTCATCTCAGAGCTTGAACCGACTGAATCTGCAATACTCGAATACGATGGAACTTCCTTTGAGAAGCATTCTCAATACCGTGTACGATGTGTCCGTGACGAAGTCATTGCGCGTGTTCAGGCGTCAAACCGGTGCCATTAACTATGTACTTGAAACGACTTGTAGACAAGCAAAATCTGGTAAACGTAATGTTATTTATTTAAATGTTGAGGAGATAAATAGAGTCTTCGTGATAGTTGTGAAGTGGGGTGAGGACGTCATAAAATACCTGCAGGTGTAGGTACAAGAGAACAGATTAGTGATGCCCCTTCATATGCCATTGTTTGTACGTTGTGTATAAATAACGATCAGCCGTGCATCGATATTCGACTGATGTGAAAGAATGCATCTGATAATAACGTTCTTGTCCCCACGCGAAACCGATTAATCCTCGACAGAATGTTTGAAATCGTCGGATTCCGCAAGCTGAAGCATATATTAGACGCGGTGTTACGGATATGATTTATTTTGACACGGTTCTTGAATACGCATACACCGCTCTGCTCGACGGTTTACTGAATGTAGGAATGAACAAGGCGAGAATGGTCTAGAGCTGGATGCTTATTTAAAAGGTTTAGACTCTTCGAAATATCATGAACTTTGGTACAAAGGACTTGAGCGGTACAGGGCAGAGCCCGTCTACACTGTTCACCCTGAAGAATTGTATCTCTATATAATGAGCAGCTGTCGTTACGACTTAGAAGATTATTTCAGTTGCCGCTATGCGTTGTGGAGAAGAGTTCACGATTGAAAAGCTCGGATCGGTAAGAAAAAACTCTTGATTGGAAAGGAGTGTTTATAAACTTGTATTTAATAATGATGTGGTTGCTAACGATATCCTCTTTGTAGGTGATTTTGAATGTATTCTAGCCTTGTTTAAAGATAAATTGCCAACCGAATGTAAAGTGGGCAAAAATATATTATTGAACGATATGAAGGCTAGTTACATCGAGTATAGGCCCCCGCACACCTTGAGCGGTGAAATAATGTTAAATCGTATTTACTGCGTAGTGCAAAACAATAATGATGTGACTAGACTCGATTACGTGCGAGTTTAGTTTTAGTTAAGCGCAGTAGAAAGCATGTATTTTGATGTATACTTATTTTCAATATATTTAATTATTTAATATAATTGTGTGTGTGTGTATTTCTTTTTCCTGTACTAATATGTTATAATGTTATAATGTTTCAGACCAACAAAGACCCTAGGATCTACTCATGGCTGGTCTACCTAACTGTGTTCGTAATTGTGTATTGTGCATGTCCTCCGTGGTGGCGGAGGGGACCTACAATTTTACGTGGGTTCCGAACCACAAAGCCTTAATTTTACTACCTTAAACTATTCCCAATCTATCAACATATGCGTCTAATCGATTTTTAAACATGTTTATAGACGTGCTACTAATTACTTCTACCAGCAAACTATTCCAACTATTTACTATTCTATGCTTAAAAAAGTTTTTGGCAACTGCTGTCTCGAACCTTCTACTTGTCAACTTACACCCGTTATTTCTAGTCCTATTATATTGAGATATTTCGAAAAAGCTATCTCTATCTACGTTATCGAACCCATTCATAATTTTGAAAACCTGGATTAGATCACCCCTTAGCCTTCTAGTCTCGAGTGTAGTCAATTTCAACTCCTTAAGTCTATCCTCGTACGACTTTGACCTAAGCGACGGAATCATCTTAGTTGCTCGTCTTTGAACTCTTTCGATTTTGTCTATATCTTTTCGCAAAATTGGATCGCGTACTCCAAATGGGGTCTAACTAATGATTTATAAAGAGGAACTCTAATATCGCAAAATTACAGTTACGCGAACCTATATGTAAAATTTTGCACTTATCAACGTTAAATCTCATTTGCCATGTGAATGACCAATCTACGATTTTATTCAGATCTTCCTGGATTTTACCTCTATCTTCGTCATTAATCGCCCTACCACCCAGCTTCGTGTCATCCGCAAACTTTGAAACTGTACTGAATAGGCCGACATCTAAATCGTTAATATATATATATAAGAAAAAGCAAGGGGCCCAATACAGAACCCTGAGGAACGCCACTCGCTACATTAGCCCAACACGACTCCGCTCCATCAACGACCACCCTCTGTTTCCTACCTCGCAACCACTCTTCTATCCAATTTATTACTACACCCCTGATTCCATGAGCCTTAGTTTTTTCAACGAGTCTTTTGTGCCGTACCTTGTCAAACGCTTTTTGAAAATCTAAATACACTACATCAACTGCCCGATGACTATCGTAAATGTCAACCACGCTTTGAAAAAATTCTAAAAGAATAGTTAGGCAAGATTTGTTTCGCCTAAAACCGTGCTGCGTATTTCTAACCAAGTTATGCAATTCTAAGTGTTCAACTATACGATCCCTAATTATTGATTCCAGTAGCTTTCCTACAACAGACGTTAAACTGATTGGCCTATAATTTCCCGCCGCACCTTTATCGCCTTTATTAAAGATAGGTGTTACGTTTGATAACCTGAAATTATCTAGTACGCACCCCTCAGAAATAGACGCATTAAAAATCTTTGTTAACGGCACAACAATACTATCTTTTAATTGTTTTAGTTGTATTGGATATATGGAATCCGGCCCCGGTGATTTACGCATTTTCATTTTATCAATATAACGCATTACCTACCCTTCAATAACCACAATATTATCCAAAATATTACCATTATCAAAAGGTATTATGTCTATGACCGTAGGGATATTCGTTACATCTTCTATAGTAAAAACTAACCTAAAAATTCGTTTAGCAAGGTAGCCATTTCCTTCTTTTCAGAAACTAGATCTCCATTAACATTTTCAACGGCCCCAAGACACTTTTCACTGGATTTCTATTGTTGACGTATTGAAAGAATCGCTTGGGGTTTTCTTTACCGTCACGAGCTATGGAGATTTCAAATTCGCGCTTGGACTTTTTTATTACACTTTTCGCTTCACGCCTTAGAGATATCTAGTTGTTTCGTAACCACAAATTGTCTTTATCGCACTTATGTAGCCTATAAGCCCTATCTCTACTCTTTATAATGTCTCCTACTCTAGAAATAAACCACGAGGGCTTGTTGTTTACTTTCGCACGCTTAATTTTGTACGGTACACATTCCTCATTTATAGTCCCAAATACTGTTTCAAACGATTCCCACATTAGTTTTGCGTTGGAGTTCCCCATTACGTTTTCCCAATTGGCGTGTGACAATTTATCTCGAAATTTATAAGTCTGCGTGCTGGAAGTTAGGAATTTTAGTCGAGTTAGCTGGTTTCGAGTGACTTACTGAGAGGACAAACTCTACCATATTGTGATCGCTATTGCTTAACGGTTCTATTACTTGAAGATCAGTGATTAGCCTATCATCCGTAGTTATTACTAAATCTAAAATACTGTCCAACCTCGTAGGTTCCCCAACCTTTTGAATAAGAAAGCTATCCTCGAGAATATTAACTAAATGATAACCTTCCGCGTCTCCCTGCATTGTATCGTAATTCACGTTGGCGCAATTAAAGTCACCCACAACTAAAGCCTGCTCACTACCTATTATTCTCTTTAGTTCACGATATAACGCTTCGTCCGTATTAGCTGTTTGATTAGGGGGGCCTATATATAATGGCAACAACATGTTGATGATATGTTGATGATTATACTCCATCGTTTTGTATATTAATTTTTATTTTCAATATATTTAATTATTTAATATAACTGTATGTATATATATTTCTCCTGTACTCTTATATTGATAGTTATACTCCATTGTTTTGTATTATATTATTTTTTTATTTTTTTATTATATATATATTCCTTCGTTCGTATTTCTTATGCTAATATTTTTTTTTATCGTATATATTCCATCGTTTGTATAGGATTATATATTTATTTTCTATATATTTCGTGAAATTGATTCCACTAATTCGTCTAAATAAACAGAATGATGTAATGGTGTTTTATTTAATTATTTTGGTTGTATATTATTATTTAATTAGATGTATACTAAATGGGTGGTTACGCATTCTAAACCAACTGACGGATTTCTAAGCCAACTGTCAAGAATATCTGAATAGCGCAATCTGGCAGCTGACAAGTTAATTAATATATACACCTGCCTTCTACGTCAACTGGCGGATTAATCCAACTGTCGGATAATGCCAACTGGCGGAAAGCCAACTGTCAAGAATATATGCTTTAATTAAATAAATAGCGCAATCTGGCAACTCAACCCTAATAATGTACACCTGAACAAGTTATTTACGCCTTCTAAGAAGCGTTCTAAGTCAACTGGCGGATTAAGCCAACTGGCTGATTAGGACCTTATAAGACAGCTGGCGCTCGGATGAACTCTCATTATGCGTCTGGCAGGAGCCAGGCGAACACCCCTCTCTCCTTCTTAGGTTAAGGCTTAGGTTAGGTTTCCCTTTGGGGGTGAGGCCGTCTCACCTTCTCCCCCAAAGACCCTCCTCCTCTCTCTCTCCCTCTTAGGTTAGGTATACCCCTTTGGGGGGGTGAGGCCGTCCCACTGTTACCGGAAGGCTCCTTTCCCGGGTGCGGGTACCATAAACTATTTATCCAAGCTACACTTAGGTCCAGTTAAAGATACATTTAAATATATTTACAAAACTCTAAATATAAACTTAAGTTAACATTTAAACTTAACACAACCTTAAATTAACACAAACTTAACACTAAACTTAATATTTAAACTTAACCTAACACTTAAACTTAATACTTAAACTTAAAGTGCTATACAAGCAGTACCTCCTGTGCCTACTTAAAGTAAATTATCACTTCGGATATCACTTCACTTCGGCTAGTCCAGTAGCAGTGGTGTTTAGACGGGCAGGAAAGGATAGGCTTTGCTCCAATCCTGTCTTAATCCTCGAATTTACTGATGAAGCTCAGAAGTTCAGCCTCGGAACGGGGCCACAAAACGTTCCGACCGTTCACGTTCAGCTCGGGTAGACGAAACGGCTTTAATTGAACCAGGAATTCAGCTCCCCAGCCGAACCCATGCGTTGTTCCACACTCCAAATTTGAAGCCTCGTATAGAGGCTTCCACACTTGCACTATAGGCAATGATCACTTGCACTATAGGCAATGCTTAAAGACACCACTGTACTCTGTATCCTGAAGTGATTGCAGATCTAATGCCGACAACTCGCATTGAAATATCCAACTTCTTGCAACTTTTAACTTTGAATCTCCCGCTTCCAACCTCTATTGTTCAGATCACAAGCACGAATCATCCCCAAACTCCATTACTACCTTTCACCTTGCTCACTTTCAAATCATTCACACCAAGCTCTAGTTTCACACCACCTATCGCTCACGTTCAACTTTCACAATGACCCTACCATACCAATTACACTCTTACACCACCTTCTCCCCCAGAAGAGGTTAGGGGGAGTTCCCCTTCATTGCAGCGTGGGGGATAACCCTCCCCCTTGGTGCATAACTCCCTCCCCCTTTGTTGCATAACCTCTTGCAACAAAGGGGGAGAGGGTGACAGAAGAAGGTCATCAGCATACATTAAATGATTAGTGGTTTCCTTTCCATTGACAACCAGTACGTACGGTTTTTAGTTCATTGGTAAGGTTATCCATGTACGAGTATATACAAAAAAGATAGGGTGATAATATAGGGGAGAGTCGGGTACACTGAGCCACCTTTTGGAAACACGGCTGTACTACAAAAAATTTAAGAGACAGCCATAATTTGCAAACCATTATTTATTTTAGTAAACCTGCAAGCTAAACCGCCAGTTAATTGAAGTTGAAAAAATAATTTATTGTAGATTTTTGTTCAGAAAATTTACTTTAAAGTGGTTCAAGGTACCTCACTCGTGGGGCACCTTGAACCATGTGGTGGGGTACTTTGAACCATGAAATAAAATTTTATTTTAACATCATGTATTGTAACATGTAACTAATTGCAACATCTTATATTGTAACATGGAACTAATTGCAACATCATGTATTGTAAGATCATTATAACGATATACATGAATGTGTTAATAATGCAACAAAACATTACAATCTTCTAATTAACACCACGTAGAAAATAATTAGTTGAAAAAAAATTTTGTAGAGATCATCCTTGCGATCTTCACTGACAACTGTACTTTGAGAGATCAACTGCGAAATGCATCATAGATGCAATTCTTTTAGTGCACCAGAAGTGGTAGGTTTGGGTAAGCACATGACTATGTCCTCCTTTAGCATGGTTGACATATCTTTAATGTCAGGTTTAATGAAACCATGAGCATCGATTACGAGGGGGCGGGACGCATTATTGTCATGAACACCAGTGTATATTTATCATGGAATTTAGCAGTCAATTTGCATTTTAATAATTGCACGTAGCATTTGTAGCAACAGCTACTCAGAGTATTGTTTGATTCGCTGTTTGAAGGCGAAGTGTCCCCCCAACTATTTTAGAGCAATCGACGCCCCTGAATGAAACGGCCGGCCATCTTCTTTGACTGTTGGTAAAACTCAACTTTGTACGCTTGCTCATCGTATTCGTCTTGAACACCATCAATTTTTGCCACAAATGCACAGCCTTCTTAGAATTCACTGGAAATAATCCTACCAGTATAAAGTCTCCAGTTTCTGGTTTCTTGTCCATCAGGTTCACTACAACTTCTTCATCTTCATATTAATGTGAACATATTGTAAAATATAAATATATCCTTAATTCTTTCATGATCGTAGGGTACATTCAGCCACGGTTCAACCAGCCCCCTTAAATGTGGCTCAAGGTACCCCATTTGAACCCGTACATATTAAACATGTGATTTGTATATTAGGACAAGGCAGAATGGCGGATACGTAGGTCTCTGACAATTAGCTTATATTTTCCACTAATACTATGCTCACATAACCTTTGGGGCAGTCCAATAAACATAGTATAAAAGAAACAAAACTTACCTGAAAATTTTACTTTGGAAGGCTAAAAATTAATAGATACTGTAGATATTAACAGCAAGATAACACAAAATAAAAGTGAACAACTGTGTGCCTTAATTCTGTCACAATAGACGATCACGCACTACTGCCATCTGTTGAAGAATATCAGAAACTGTAGGTTACAAGCTGTGTGGCTCATGGTACCCCACCGCTCAATGTGCCCCACTCCCCCTCACCTTGCCTAACACCATTAGTTACCTTAAAACTTAGATATACTGTAGTACTTTTCCAGCTTACAAACATGGTCTGCTCCGTACGGTATACCAGAATACAAGTATCCTAAGTATATATTTAGATACTCCTCGACATAGGAGTTTCTTGAAAGGTTTGTGATGGTCAACTCTATCAAATGCTTTTGATGCACCAAAAAACAGGAATATACATTGCTACTTGACATCTTGTACTTTAGGACTGCTTCCGTTAGCATATAAATACACATGTCAGTACCATGTTTCACTCCAAAGTCAAACTGATTGTCATAAGTGTGCAAGTAAGTATCATACTTATCCTATTATTTATAGATAACATATTCTAACATCTTAGAAAGTATACTTACTGGCAAGTGCTATTGGCCTATAATTTTTTTATCACAGATACTAGCACCTTTATTTTTAACAACTGGCAATAATACAACTCTCTCTCTCTCTCTCTCTCTCTCTCTCTCTCTCTCTCTCTCTCTCTATATATATATATATATATATAATATAATATATATACCGTCTGCCGAAAAAGAGGGTTCACTCTAAAACATCCATGGAATAAACATTTTTCAAACAATCAGTATGAAACTTATGCACGTAAAAGATACCTAAAACATCTTCCTGAAACCAAATTTCAGTTTGAAGCTATCAAAAATAACGATTTATTAAATATTTCTCTAATATGCTCGACTGATGCTCGACAGGAGCAGGGTGAGAAATGTTGATCACCTGCGTCAGGAGCAGATCGATCGAACCATTGATGAATTTCGTCCAAGATTGAAGAAAATTGTTGGAACAGAAGGGAAACACATTGAACAATTTTTTTAATAGGAATTCCAAAAGAGTAAAATGTTAATTTGATTTCTTTTGTAAACTTAGGATTTAAGTTCTGTTTCGAAATTCAAAATCCTTTTTTATTTTCATGGTTTTTTAGTGGAGGTATTTCCTATATTTTATAAATCTTATGATGTATTTTATAACTAAAATAAGAATAAAAATTTTATTACCAAAGTTTTACCGCCTTTGTGGACTCCCAGAATTCAAAACTGGAGCGATGTTCACCAACAATTTTGTTGAACATAAACAATCCTCATTAAATCATTAATTGTGAATAAAATAATCTGAAAATTGGTGGACATATACACTGTTTACATAGTTTTGCTCTGTATGAGTTTTATTATGATTGGTTAATAAATGTTGATTTCATGGCTGTTTTTAGAGTGAACCCTTTTTTTTTTTGGCAGACGGTGTATATGGTCCAACTCAAGATGGCTCCCTCAGATAGACCCTAGACCCTAGACCAGTGCTCTTCAACCTTTTTATGCTTACCACCCACTTTTGTAACTTTTGAATCTCCGTATCACCCACCAAAATTAAAAATGCAAAAACTCAAACTAAAAGTTATATACCCTGCATAAAACAATAAAATTAATTGCAATTACCTTTAGATTAATGAGATCCTTCGCCCACTAGTGGGCGGTACCGCCCAGGTTGAAGAGCACTGCCCTAGACCTTGTCCCTCTCAAAGCTAGGTTCTATCTGCTTTGCAGATAGCTGGCGAAGGAAGCTATATTTTGGAGTCTTTGTGCAAGTGACTCGTTGCCTGAGTTGGGCTTCCATTATGAAAAGGATAATCTTCAGTATTTGCCATTTATCATTAGTCATTCGGGTTAGAGTGTATTTAATATCCCAGAAGAGTCCCTTGTTCCATGCAAATTAGTGCTGTGTATTCCATGTGTGTGTGTGTATATATATATAATATATAATATAATATATATATATATATATATAATATATATATATATTTCGGTCCACTCAGGGAGGTTCCTGTTATTAAACTGTTAATTTGTTTAACTATTCTAATAGTAGTAGAAGACTGGACAGAAAACCATAAGGCTCCCTCCCCGCCAGAGGCGAGTACGGAAAAAAGTTGAAAAAATACCTTGACCCTGGAAAAGTGGCCACGGAAATTTTATAGGAAAGAGGAGAATATATAAGCTAGCTCTGCTATTAAGCCATGCACACACAAAGATCGTACACTAAATAGCACCACAGTATAAACCAGTGCTCTTCAACCTGGGCGGTACCTCCCACTAGTGGCTCAAGGATCTCATTAATCTAAAGGTAATTGCAATTAATTTTATTGTTTTATGCAGGGTATATAACTTTTAGTTTGAGTTTTTGCATTTTTAATTTTGGTGGGCGATACGGAGATTCAAAAGTTACAAAAGTGGGCGGTAAGCATAAAAAGGTTGAAGAGCACTGGTATAAACTAACCAATAATATACTTGTGCCAATCGCACATGAACCACTTGATATAGTGACGAAAACCTCTAACATAGAAACAAGAATTAAGAACAAAAATGAAGAGAGAGAGAGAGAGAGAGAGAGAGAGAGAGAGAGAAATATTTCTCTCTGCCTTTCTTATTAAAAAGAAGGAAAGACGAGTTCCATCTTTCTCTCTATTGATTTTTGTTTAGATTTTTTTTTTTTTTTTTAACTTTCTCCTTTTTCACCATTTTTACCCTTCATAATTTTTCCAATACAGGTAAAAATATTTTCACATGTCCGCTTCGATGGTCTTTCTCAGGTGAATTCAAAATGTAGAACTGAATTTGTGTTATGAGATTCGCGAAAGAATAAAATGTAAAAACTTGTTTACGTTTGCTGGAGAAAAAGTCTATTTTAATTTAGAATTTGCTGTACTTTGTTCATTTTTACCAAGTTTATGAACACACTCGTTGTTGTTAATATTAAAAGGACGGGGCTGTGTGTGTGTGTGTGTGTGTGTGTGTGTGTGTGTGTGTGTGTGTGTGTGTGTGTGTGTAAACCAAACGTTGATCTTAGTTTTGAGATTTAGTAACTGTTCAAACTGCAAACCGTAAAGCTTTACATAAACATTCTCATAAGCCTTACATAAAACCTTACATAAAACTACTCGTACTACGAACATTGCATAATATTCTAGTAGGGACGTTGGCACTTTGGCAATGTATTATGCAACCAATTACCGATATGCAAAGCAACATCAACTGCCACGTACCGTTGGGAACTAAGAGTGAACATTCAAAAACAATGTGACAATGTCTCTACTATAATGTTATGCAGTGTCTGACGTAGTTTAGGTAAGAGGACTGACATTAGTAAACAACTTCACGGCTTCAAATTTCAATATTTACTAAATCAGTAAATATTCAACATGCGGCCAAAACCCTTTGGTTCACGTTATATATATATATATATATATATATATTATATATATATATATTTCAATTGCAAACAACACGCAGTATAATTAATGTAAAGAACGACGCTTGTAGAGAAGAACATTCTGCGCAAGGAGAATTACGACTTCTGATCGAGTGAGGCCTATGGTGTAGTGGTTATCATATCTGACTGGCAATCGGAAGATCCCGGGTTCGATTCCCGGGTGATTACCTCATTTTTTCATTTGTTCGTTCTCCCTCCTCATCTTGCGCGGAATGTTCTTCTATACAAGCGTCGTTCTTTACGTTAATATATATATATATACAGGGTGTTTGAAAACTTTCTGTACAAATTGTAATGGGGATAGGCAACACCAAGACAAACCCTTTTCGTCTATAAGTGTATGTCCGCTGACGTCACAATTCGGCGCGAGAGGGCACCGCTGCAATTGGCTAAAAGGTGAAGTGGGCTAGACTCGCGCTTGCCGCGGGCATTCTTAAATCGGACGTAGTACGCGTAACATGGAGCGCTTCACGACTGCTGAGATGGCTGACATGCATATGGTGTATGGGGCTGCCAATGGAAACGGAAGAGCTGCTGTGAGGTTGTACCGACAGCGCTTCCCAAACAGACGTGTGCCAAAGGAAGAAATCGAGGCATGTTAAATTTGTACAGAAAGTTTTCAAACACCCTGTATATATACAGGGCGTCCCAAAAAAATGTATACACACTTTAAATAATTATAAAGGCAGTGTTTATTAAAATACATTTCATTTTCAAAATGTAATAGAATCTACAGACATTATTTAATTGTTTTGTCAACGCCTGTTTTCAAACTGACGTCCGTTCTGGTCCAGGCACTGCTGATAACGCGAAGCAATGGAATCGCAAACATCACGAAACATTTCGTTTGGTATTTGTGTGCATTCTCGTTCAATGGCTGCTCTCAATTCAGCGACTGTTGCAGGTTTTATAGCGTAGACTTTGTCTTTTAAGTATCCCCATAAAAAAAGTCTAGTGGTGTGAGGTCTGGTGAACGCGGAGGGTATTCTACGAAACCCCTTCGTCCAATCCACATCCACATCGTGCCAAGTACCACTCGCAATACTCCACTCTTCGGTCCGGATCATCTTCATTAATAGCATGGACTAATCTTGGAATGTAACTTTTCCATTGACAGCGCTTCAAAATGCGTTGGACAGACGATTCTGAAATTCCTACCTCACGACTCGCTTGCCGCACAGATTTTCTTGGACTTTGGTGATACGTTTCCAGTACTCTTTCTTGCTTTGTGGGGCTTGTCGATGTCCGTGGTCTTCCGGAACGCTTCTTGTGGACATTCTGAACAGTTCCATCGGCTTCAAACTTATCTCTAATTCGAGTGACGGTAAGTCGCGTTGGTGGATCTGTTTGAAACTCCCTCCTAAACTGTCTTTGCACTTCAACTGCGTTTTCACACTTCCAGTAGCATTTTAGAATGAATTTCCTTTGTTCAAAGCTTAGTCTGACTGCCGTTATTAATTCTAATGGGTTTAACTTGGAAAGAAAGAAACACCAATTGAGCTATCAGCTGTTAAAGTGTGTATACATTTTTTTGGGACGCCCTGTATATATTACATTTTCCAGAATGTGAAATGAATAAACAATAATTTTTAAAAACAAAATATGATGCTGTGAATAATACAGTTAAAATTATACTCCTTCTATTATTATAAAAAATCTTAATACCTATACTACATCACTGAGAGGAAATCGCAGAGTAAAGTTCAATAGAGGGAGCCGCTTTTCTTCCTTGCCCGTTCAATGTTTTGGCCACACTCGCGCTTTGCATCAGAATGGCACCAAATGATCGAGACGTCCGTATCAATATGGGCGTGACAAAACATATCAATATTTTCATTTATGAAATATCGAGGGTCGTTGCGGTCTTCCAGACTAATACGAGGAGGAAACCGGTGACTGGTCCCCTCCATTTTTTCTAGATTACGGAAAAATTCATATATTAGATGAAAAGAGTTCTCAAGACGGCGTTTGAAAAATGATTATTCCTCGATACCTTTGAGATTATCATTATTATTATTATTATTATTATTATTATTATTTCGTTTTTTCCACTCGGCTCGCTCATCTCCAACGCTGAACGTAGCCATTTTTTCTTTATTTGATTCTGAGAGCAGAAAAAGTGTTTCTTTTGTGCAAGTTCGAAGCTGAGAAGGATCTACATTTAATGCCCGTAAATCTATATAAAATTTAATTCTATATACAATAAAGCGCCTTGTGCTTTAAGGCGAGTTCTTTTTCATACCACAATTCACGTTTGAAGGTAATAGCTACCAGCAGTTTATGTATTATTTATGAATATTATATATATATATTATATATATATATATATATATATATAATATATATATATATGAGCCCAGTAAGGCCTAAAGCTTAAGGGCCAAATTAAATTAAATAAATAGTCGAGCTTCACAATTATTCATGTCATTGTAAATTGAAAAAAAAAATATTTATTTTATTATTATTAATCAAGGTTATTCTATCTAAAGGTTATTCTATATATATATATATACAGTGTCCGAGAAATGATTGTGTAAAAATAATGTCATCTTTTTCTTACTAATCAGTATGCATGTTACAGTCAAAGTGTGTAACCAGCCATTTCGCGTAATGGCTGAAACTTTTAGTCATTTCGCGAAATGGTTGTTTCACTTGATCATTTCGCGAAATGACTAAAATCTTCAGCCATTACGCGAAATGGCTGAAATTCCACCTTGGTCATTTCGTGAAATAGCTAAAATGACTTTTGTCATGAATTCATAGAAATAACAAACATCACAATAAAATTGGAAACCTTTATTTAACTGACTAAATCTGCTAAAACATACATACATCCACAGGTCTGTTCAAATAAGTGAGAAACACTCTTCAAATACACATATGAACACATTTGAATTTGAATTTTCAATATAGAGGTTTTCAAATACTAACCGGGCCTTCAGTTTATTCCGATGTCCGCCATTGAAGGCCCGGTTAGGTCAACTGTATGCCCTTGACAATTGGTTAGGTTAAGTCGTGTTATTTTCGTTAAAACTAACGAAAATAACACAACTTACAAGATGATTTGCCCGGTTAGGTCAACTGTATGTCCTTGACAATTAGTTAGGTTAAGTCGTGTTATTTTCGTTAAAACTAACAAAAATAACACAACTTAACCTAACCAAATGTCAAGGGCATATAGTTGACCTAACCGGGCAAATGATCTTGTACGAAATGACCAAAGTGGAATTTCAGCCATTTCGCGTAATGGCTGAAGATTTTAGTCATTTCGCGAAATGACCAAGTAAAACAGCCATTTCACGAAATGACTAAAAGTTTCAGCCATTACGCGAAATGGATGGTTACACACTTTGACTGTAACATACATACAATTTCCAGACTGTGCAAGTTTAGAAAATTTCCACATGATAGATGAATACAGTAAATATCTCTTTATTGATAAAAACAAATACTGTATTACAATTATTACAATGTTACAATCCTTTTAACGTAGAACATAAATGTTAACTTGACTGTCAAAATTTTATTTTATTTCATTTGGACGTTAAACTTTAGGCTTTCCCATCATTTGTCGCACAGTGCGTATTCGACGCTCGAACTTCGTTAGAGCATTAGGAAAATACTCTTGTGGAATGAATCCGATAACCTATGGGCGTTCGCAAGGGGTGGAAAGAGGAGGGCACTTGGTTCCTCCCTGGAATTTCAGAAGAAAATTTGAAACTCATAAAAATCATGATATGGTATGGCATTTTAATATATAGCATTTTAATATATGTATTCATATTAAATATTATATTATTCATATATCATGGTATAGCATTTTAATATATGTATTCATATTAAATATTATATTATTCATATATCATGGTATAGCATTTTAATATATGTATTCATATTAAATATTATATTATTCATATATCATGGTATAGCATTTAAATAGTATTCAAAAATTAATATTATTTATTGTAAATACTTTAAGGAAAACAATTACCAAATTAGCTGTGTAATTATTGTGTTATTATAACAATAAATAATTAGTGCCATCGTTCGGTTCATTTCCATATGCTAATAAGATTCAAAATACCAAAGAATAGCGTTTGCAGGCATCTGATTTTCTAAATTTTCTGCAGGTTCCCGCGTTAGCGTTCTGCTCCCCGCGTTAGCAGATTGTGGTCTTATCCTACGCCCCCCGCTCCTGGAAAAAAATCCTGCTAGCGGCCATGCAATAACCTCCGATTCTTTGACGGAGTTCTGCCAGATCCCTCTATTTGTTACGATACGCAAATGTTTTAGCGCACCTCCATAGATAAAAATCCAGAGATTAAGTCGGGTGATCGAGGTGGCCATGCTCTCGATCCACCAAGGGCTATCCAACGCTCAAACACATCAACATAAACGCGGTTCACCAAACTTAACGTTTGGTGTGTCATGTCACGTGACGGCATAACTGGTCCATTTTTCTTTGACGATTGTACCGTAACTGGAATGAACCATCTTAACATCCTACAAACATTTTTTCTTCCCTAACTAAGGACTATCGGAGTTGACATGAAGAATGTAATCTTGTAGCCTCATAGCCTTTCCACTGTGCCGTTGCCGTTCGCAACTTTCTGAACGCAACCTTTTCTCAGCGCTAGATCGGCCGTGGTGGACCGATGTCTGTAAGGGTATGTTTAAAACACTCGTTTATCATGACAAAACCAGGTATCTGGCAGAACTCCATCAAAGAATCAGAAGTTATTGAATACATCACACAAGAGCATCTTGGTAATGCTCTAATGGAGTTTGAGCGTCGAATACCATCATGTGAAACGTTCTAA
>JAJOZX010000439.1:95000-122500 GCA_023014485.1 Bathynomus jamesi | reverse complement strand
TGAAAAGTGGACGCTCAATGTCCCGGTTGAGGTTTAAGTTTTGGTTTTTTTGGCTAAAAATACAATAGTTACCCCCTTTTTCTTTGATTTATTCAACACGACGTGAATGCAACGAGTCTTTTACTTATATAGAGGTTCTGAGTGTAGGGATCTAGGTTTGCTTTAAACCCTAGATCCACGTCCCAAAGCTGGATCCTGTCTGCTTTGCAGATAGCTGGTGAGGGAAGCTATATTTATGGGATCTCTTTGCGAGAGACCCGTTGCCCACGTCGGGCTAAAATCATGAAAAAGGAAAAAAAACTATGGTATTTGTCATTTATCATTACTTATTCGGACTATAGTGGATTTAATTTTCCCAGAAGAGTTCCTTGTGCCATGCACGGTCTGTGTTTAACATATATTGTTCTCAGGGAACCATTCTGAGTTTGTGTATACTAAACGGACGTGTTTCGTGCCTTGAAAAGTGGACGCTCAATGTCCCGGTTGAGGTTTAAGTTTTGGTTTTTTTGGCTAAAAATACAATAGTTACCCCCTTTTTCTTTGATTTATTCAACACGACGTGAATGCAACGAGTCTTTTACTTATATAGAGGTTCTGAGTGTAGGGATCTAGGTTTGCTTTAAACCCTAGATCCACGTCCCAAAGCTGGATCCTGTCTGCTTTGCAGATAGCTGGTGAGGGAAGCTATATTTATGGGATCTCTTTGCGAGAGACCCGTTGCCCACGTCGGGCTAAAATCATGAAAAAGGAAAAAAACTATGGTATTTGTCATTTATCATTACTTATTCGGACTATAGTGGATTTAATTTTCCCAGAAGAGTTCCTTGTGCCATGCACGGTCTGTGTTTAACATATATTGTTCTCAGGGAACCATTCTGAGTTTGTGTATATATATATATATATATATTTTTTTTTTTTTTTTTTTTTAAAGTTCGGGAAGAACCGATCCGCCTCTATTTAAAAGGGCATATCTCGGCGGAAAAACAAAGAAAAAGTGAGAGGAAAGACAGAGGAAAAAGAAAGGGTGGAGGGGACAGTCGAAGTGGAAAAAGACCAAGGATGACAAGGACTGCACGGTCGAGCCCCATCATCCTTGGGTGCTAGGGCCGGGAGGGCGCACGTGAAACCTCCAGGAACAAGCACGTACAAACGAGCACAAAGAGCACTCAAGAGCACGATATATATATATATATATATATATGTGTGTGTGTGTGTCCAACTGAATTTTATTCATTCGACTTCTTGAACTAAGTTGCAAGAATATAAAGTTTCTTGCAGAGATATTCCCAAACTTTTTGGCGATTTCCCGTTCGTATTTATTTCTAAAGGAAAAAATATATATGTATATTGGTAACATTTCTACTTCCTCTATACTCGAGTCACAATTCGGTGGATAATAATGTGCAGAAGTTTGGCTAAAATGAAGTGACGTGAAATTTTTATATATCCAAAGGTTTCCAGGATACTCCTAGCATTAATGTATCATACTTTGTTTTCGGTTATTTGAGATGTGTATATTTCGTGTTTGCTCTCTAATCATCCCTGGGGATAGGGGATTCAAAGAATTCTTCCCACGTGGTCCCAGCGTGTCGTAAAAGGCGACTAAAAATAAGGACGGGTGTGGGAGCTGGAAACCCCTCCCACCTGTATGTAACTTTCCACAAACAGGAACGGTCAGAGAAAGGGCATAGCGGGGGCTTTCCCGCGGCGGTTCAGGCTGGGGTGTCTGGATGTGCGCGGGTGTGGTCAGGATGCTGAGAAGGGAGAGATTGGTGCTCTGTTTAGTGAGAGAGGCCTGGAGGTCCTGGCCTTGAATGAAACAAAGCTGAAGGGTAAGGGTGTGGAGTGGTTTGGGAATGTTCGGAGGGGGGTAAAGTCTGGGGCTGGGGAGAGGGTATGGGCAAGGGGAGAGGGGGGTTGCGCTTCTGATATGTGATGGGCTATGGGAATGTGTGAAAGAGTGTAAGGAAGTGAGTTCAAGGCTGATGTGGGTTAGAATGGAAGTGAGCCAAGAGAGATCGGTGATTGTTCTTGCGTATGGACCTGGGAGTGAAAAGAGTGAAGAGGTACGGAATGCGTTCTGGGACGAACTGGGTGAGTGTTTAGATAGTTTTGATGTGAGGAACCAAGTTGTTGTGCTAGGGGACTTGAATGCGAGAGTGGGGGATGTGCCAATTAAGGGTATAATTAGGGCGTATGGGGTGCCTGGTGTGAATGGAAGTGCGAAAAGGTTAGTTGAGTTGTGTGCTGAAAGAGAATTGATGATTGGGAATACATGGTTTCGTAAAAGAGATGTGCATAAGTACACGTGGGTGAGTAGTGTCCGAGGTGATAGGGCACTAATGGATTATGATGACATCTGCTAAGGGGAGGTTGTTAGATGTGAATGTGTTGAGAGGAGTGGCAGGTGGAATGTCTGACCACTTCTTGGTGGAGGCGAAAGTGAAGGTTTGTGGTGGGCGTGGAGTAAGAGGGGGTAGTGTGCCTTGAGAGAGGTAGTAAAAGTGAGTGAACTGAGGAAAAGGGATTGTGAACGGATGTATCAGGAGAGACTGAATGAGGAATGGTATAGGGTGAGAGAGAGAGTGAAACAAGGGGTGTGGAAGAGGAGTGGCAGGTATTTAGTGAAGCGGTGTTGAAGTGTGCGCCGGAAGTGTGTGGGGTACGGAAGATTGGGGCTGAACATAAACGACAGGGTAGTGAATGGTGGAATGTGGAGGCTGAAATGTTGGTGAAGCAAAAGAGGGAAGTTCTTGTTCTCAAGATGATGTTTTGGAGAGAAGCGAATAGTGTAAAGAAAGTGAGAAGGCAGATGAACATAACTGTGAAAAGAATCGATGGGGAAGTGATGACAGACAGAGAAGATGTGAAGACAAGGTGGAATGAGTATTTTGAAGGACTATTGAACGTGTTGGAAGATAGGGAAGCAGATGTGGTATGTTTGGGCAGAGAGGGGTTTCAGAGTATGAGAGTTGTGGCGAATGGGTTGGTCCGTAAGGAGGAGGTGGTGGAGGTCCTAGGCTGGATGAAAGGTGGGAAAGCGACGGGAGTGGATGGGATGGCTGTAGAACTCCTGAAAAAAGGCGGTGAATGTAGTGTTGATTGGTTAGTGCGTCTGTTTAATATGTGTATGGACAGAGGCGAGGTGTCTCAGGACTGGCGGAGTGCATGTATCGTCCCCCTGTATAAAGGCAGGGGAAGACAAAAATATGTACTCGAATTATAGAGGAATTAGTCTGTTGAGTGTGCTAGGTAAGGTGTATGGCAGATTGGTGATTGAAAAGGTGGTGGCATGCACGGAGCAACAGATATGGGAGGAGCATGGAGGTTTTAAAAGAGGTAGAGGATGTGTGGATCAGGTGTTTGGGTTGAAAATGTTGTGTGGGAAATACTTGGAGAAAGAAAGGGATTTGTATGTGGCGTTCATGGATCTTGAAAAAGCGTATGATAGGGTTGACAGAAAGGCGTTGTGGCAAGTGCTGCAGCTGTATGAGGTGCATGGGACGTTGTTGAATGCGATGAAAAGTTTTTACCGAGAGAGCAGAGCATGCGTGCATGTGGGAAGAGAGGAGGTTTCCGGTGAAAGTAGGTCTACGGCAGGGTTGGGTGATGTCTCAAAGGTTGTTTAATGTGTTTATAGACGGGGTGGTGGAAGAGGTGAATGCAAGGGTCATTGGGAGGGGAACGGGGGTGAAGCATGTTGCGGGTGTTACATAGGCGGATCTAGGGGGGGAACACCCCTCAATTTCTTCTAAGTGCCCTATTTGAATGATATATATGCCTCTGAAAACAAATTTTGCTTTTGTAAATAAATCATGGTTATTTTATTTTATTCAAATTTTATTTTGAGTCTTTATCCGTATACATTGTTGTTATAATTTTTGTATAAGCATTATTATTTTGTGTACCTTATAATCTTATGTTACTATAGTATTATATTTTCTCCAGGTATAGGTATTCCATTAAAATACTTTATAATGTAAAGATTGATAAAAGATGATAATGAAAACATAAATAATATATCAGAGTCAATCATGGACAATGGTCTTGGATAAAAGCAACCTTTAATAATAATAGTTGTCTTCTCGGTACGTATTGTAATTTAAAGAGGTATATAAATTAGTAGTTTATCTTTGCCTTAAATTACTAAGTTAACTTTCAAGTTAACTATCGTTAAACTTGATCTTAAAGCAATTCATATAGTTGACTCTGTTTAGTATAATGGTACTAAGTAATTTTGTTTGTTATTTTGCAGTTATTCAGTAGATGTCCGTAGAAGTTTTAGTAGATTAAAGCCTAAGTTGAATTGAGTTTCATTTGGGTAATTCTCATTTCAATTTAATCTACTAAAATACCCCGCAGTCATCATGGAACGTGGACTTCGACCAGAGCGACTTGATGTGCTACCTACTTCACCTGAAGCTTCACGCACATTCAAACATTGGCTGTTCGTTTTTACGCGTTATAAGGCGTCACTCGAAGGGGATAACGACTCGTTTCTGGGACTCCTCGCAAATTCAGTCTCCCCAGAAAACTTCAAGATCATCTCAGAAAGTTCTACGTACGACGAGGCCTTAACAGCTCTTAAAAACGCCTTTATTCAGCCAGCTAATGAGGTCGTTGCGCGACATAAGCTCGCTACGCGAAAACAATTGTCTACGGAATCTATTGATGAATACGTCCGTTCTCTTCAGAAACTTAGTCTTGATTGTAACTTCAAGAACGTTACAGCCGATACCTATAGGGACGAATATATCCGAGATTCTTTCATAACGGGAATTTCTTCAGCACGTATACGAACAAGACTACTCGAAAACAAGACGCTCACCTTATCATCCGCCGTGGATCAAGCGCGTGCCCTAGAGATCGCGATGAAGGACTCTCAAACTTACGATTCAGCTTCCCAAATCGAGAACCGCCCAGTAGCTTCGGTCGAATCGCATGTTGGGGGTTCTCGAAATCCTGAAGTAGGCCCGTCTAGTGGAGAAAAAGCTGAAGAGCAGGACTCTTGCGCAGCAGCCACTCGCAAACGTCAAATGTGCTATTACTGTGGCAATTCTGTTCGCCACGATCGCTCACAGTGCCCGGCCCGTGAAGTTACTTGCTACAAATGTAAGAAGAAAGGCCATTTTTCAAAAGTATGCAGGTCCTCAAAAGACCCAGTTAGCGCCTCTATCCCGTCTGCAACATTAGCTTGTGTGCCTTCAACTCTAAAAGAATCAATAGTAGACTTACACGTTAAAGGTACTTACTTAAAGGCTCTTTTAGATACGGGCAGCTCAGAAAACTTTATTTCAAGATCTGTCGTACGCGGACTTCGTCTACCGGCTATGTCTTATAATGGCACCATATCTATGGCTTCAGTTAACCTAACGTCCCCCATCAGCGAATGTTGCGAATTAGACATTCAAATAAAACAACGCGTCTACAAGAAAATTAGATTCTTAGTTCTACCTGATTGTTGTACTGACATAATTTTGGGAATACCGTTTCTTAGCAAACATTCTTTTGTAAAGATGAACTTTGGGGGACCTCAGCCAGATTTTGAAGTATGCTCTCTAGCCTCATTGGCTACTGAACCACCGCGAGTGTTCTCAAACCTATCTCTCGACTGTCGTCCTGTAATTACGAAGTCACGTAGGTTTAAAGCTTCCGACGCCGAATTCATTCGTTCAGAAGTCAATCGCATGCTGAAGGAAGATATCATCGAGCCGAGCGACTCTCCGTGGCGTGCGCAAGTTCACGTTGTCAACAATCAAGCAAAAAGGAGGTTAGTGGTAGACTATTTAGAAACCATTAATAAATTCACGTATCTGGATGCCTATCCATTGCCAAACTTAGATGACCTAGTTAATAAAATCTCTACTTACAAGAGATTCAGTACGATAGATTTACGAAGCGCCTATCATTGCGTTCCCTCGCATCCAGATGATAAGGCTTATACTGCCTTCGAGGCGGGCGGCCGGTTATTCCAATTTAAGCGTTTAAGTTTTGGGCTTACGAACGGCGTAGCTTGTTTCCAAAGAATCATGGACAACTTTATTCGCCAAAATGAGCTCGAGGGAACATATGCTTATCTTGATGATGTCACGATTTGCGGCCGAACAAAAAAGGAACACGATAAAAATCTCTCTAAATTTCTTGAAGTTGCCGAAAAATTTAAGATGACCTTAAATAAAGAGAAATGCACTTTTTCAACTAATTCTATTTGTATTTTAGGATACCAGATAAGTCATAATGAGCTCCGCCCTGATCCGTCTCGACTCGCTCCGCTAAAAGAAATGCCAATACCAAATTCTAAACAGTCTCTTTCTCGTTTGACGGGTCTTTTCGCTTATTACTCTCGATGGGTGCCTCTATTTTCCCAAAGAATACGCTCTTTAATTGATGCCCAGTTCCCTCTTTCCGAAGAAGCAGTGAACGCTATTGCCGATTTAAAGACCGCTATTGTTAACTCCGTTAAAACTAAAGTGGATGAAAGCCAGCCATTCACAGTGGAAACTGACGCATCGGAAGCAGCAATTGGAGCCACTCTCAACCAAAACGGTAGACCGGTAGCCTTCTTTTCCAGGTCACTAAATCATGCCGAGAAGAGCCATTGTGCCGTGGAAAAGGAGGCGTACGCTATCGTAGAAGCTGTCAGAAAATGGCGCCACTTTCTAATAGGAAAACGCTTCACTTTAATTACTGACCAAAAATCAGTGTCCTACATGTTTGATGTGCGCCACAAGAGCAAAATTAAAAACGAAAAGATAGCTAGATGGAGGCTTGAGCTAATGCCGTATTCTTACGAAGTAGTACACCGCCCCGGAGCCCTTAATGCTGCCGCCGACGCCTTGTCTCGAGAATTTTGTTCTGTTGCGTCCCAAAATGACCTAATAGAACTTCATAAGTCTCTCTGTCATCCAGGGGTTACTCGCATGATGCATTTTATTCGCGTTCGAAACCTTCTAGTAATAAATATCTTTTAATAGTGGTCGACGAATACTCTCGCTTTCCCTTTGCCTTCCCCTGCAAGGATATTTCGTCGTCTACAGTAATTTCGTGTCTTACCACTCTCTTTTCTATCTTCGGCTTACCTGGTTACGTGCACTCTGATAGAGGCACCTCTTTTATGTCTTCAGAACTTAAGTCATTCTTGCATAAAAGGGGTGTCCCTACTAGCCGCTCCACTCCTTATCACCCTACGGGAAATGGACAGTGTGAGCGTTATGTTGGAATCGTTTGGAAGACGGTGACTTTGGCCTTGGAATCAAAATGTTTACCTAATCAAGCTTGGGAATTAGCATTGCCAGACGCTCTTCATTCGGTACGATCACTATTATGCACCTCAACAAACTCCACTCCTCATGAACGGTTGTTTGCATTTCCACGAAAAACAGCCACTGGGATGAGCATGCCTACTTGGCTTACTTCGCAGGGTAAAGTCTTCTTAAGACGTCACGTGAGAAATAAGGACGAACCCTTACTGCAGGAGGTCGAACTGTTGGAATCAAACCCGCAATATGCCCACATTCGTTATCCAAGCGGACGAGAAGATACCGTCGCAATTAGAGACTTGGCACCCGTTGGAGACGCCCCTAATAGTGTCGAGACGAGATCTGATCCACAGACTGAAAATGTACGTGCTCCTCAAGACGACACGATGCAGAACCCGGACCCTGTTATCGAACCGCCCGTGCAATCCAATGAAGGCACTATTCAAAATCAAGAGCCCTCTCCTGAGCCTGTACCTCGGCGCTCGACGCGAATAAGGCCTGTGGAACGCTACGGCTATTCTCAAGAAAATTGAATTTCTTAATTATGTAATTTTAAAATTTAAATTTAGTTTTTTTTTTTAGGGAGGAAGAATGTTATAATTTTTGTATAAGCATTATTATTTTGTGTACCTTATATGTTACTATAGTATTATATTTTCTAGAGGTATAGGTATTCCATAAAATACTTTATAATGTAAAGATTGATAAAATATGATAATGAAAACATAAATAATATATCAGAGTCAATCATGGATAATGGTCTTGGATAAAAGCAACCTTTAATAATAATAGTTGTCTTCTCGGTACGTATTGTAATTTAAAGAGGTATATAAATTAGTAGCTTATCTTTGCCTTAAATTACTAAGTTAACTTTCAAGTTAACTATCGTTAAACTTGATCTTAAAGCAATTCATATAGTTGACTCTGTTTAGTATAATGGTACTAAGTAATTTTGTTTGTTATTTTGCAGTTATTCAGTAGATGTCCGTAGAAGTTTTAGTAGATTAAAGCCTAAGTTGAATTGAGTTTCATTTGGGTAATTCTCATTTCAATTGTACTTCCAAATTTGTAGTTATAATGGTTTTCATAGGTGCCCTCAGTACTGGTGCAGCCATATCACTATTTTTATCGTCATCTTATTTTCATAGTTCTTTTAATTTGCAAGACATTTGTAATTGTTTGAAAAATTTTCTGTGATAACTGTTGCACCCATATTAGATTTTTATTTTGTATCATATTTGAATGAGACTGATCCAATAAAACAATACAATTGATTTTACACTCTCTTATTGGTAGTCTGTTTTAAGAAAAAAATTTCAGTACTGTGCCCTTCTTTCTTTGGACCCCCACCCTTACTGAAATGCCTAGATCCTCCCTTGGGTGAGGTTAGTAGTACGGCCGCAAAATGGGAGAGTGCATATGCAATCACAATGTTGATCATATGAGTGCCAGTGCCAACCCCCTTGTTGCAAGACCCCCTCCCCCAGTGCCAACCCCCAGGGTACAAAAAAAAAACAAAAAAATGGGGGGGGGGATCTCCCCCAGCAAACTGAGGGAGTCAACCTAACCTCTTTGGGGGAGAAGTTGGAACGGCCTCACCCCTCAAAGGGGAATACCTAACCTAAGAGAGAGAGGAGAGAGAGGAATACACCATCCAGCTTTTGCGAGAGGCAGAAGCTTAATGAGAGCTCATGCCTCAAGGTAGCAACACTTGACTTAGAACTCGAAATCCGCCAATATATATATTGTTTGAGCTGCCAGATTGCAATATATTTTTGACAGTTTGCTTAGAAGCCCATCAGTCGGCTTAGAACGCGTAACCACCCATTTGGTGTATATATTCCCATCACCCCAGTTATTTCTTAATATTATATACAACCAAAAGAATAAATAAAACCACATTACATCATTCTGTTTATTTAGACGAGTTAAGGGAAATAATTCATGAAATATATAGGAATTAGATATACATTAAAAAATAATATACAGCAAAAAATGTACACATTAAGCGAAGGATATATATACATTCTTAAATAATAATATTAGTTCAGGATGAAACTATACAACCATTTAATATATGTATGAGCAAATATGCCTTTATATATATATAAACACCAAAACTTATATAAAAAATAGTAATAGTACAGGATAAAACTATATGCCCATTAATATATATATATGTATATATATATATTATATATATATATATATATATATATGGTGTGTATATATGTATATACAAGGGTGTGGTCTTTCAAAAATTTTGGTTAGCGTTGCCCCTCATATTTTAAGAACAATACAATTTTAAAAAGGCATTCTAACACGATAAATTAAGTTTAGTTCAATTTTTCAAGCATACAAAACCGTATTAAATTTTAAAAATTAGCTTAGTTTTGTCAATTATATGTTGAAAAATAAGGTAATATACGGTTAACTTTTTTTATTCGTGTAAAGGGACATAAAAATGAATTTATAAATCTCTATTTAATTGCATATAATTGATTACATCAAGATATTTATATAAAAAAAATTTTGTTTATGGCATAGAATATAAAAATAGGTATTTAAAATATAAAAATAGGTAAATAAAATGCAAATTTATTCAATACTCTTTTTTAAACAAAAAAAATATGCTAGATTAAAATAATTTAAAAAGAGATTCATATCCCGTAGGAATTACTGCTTCAGGTTTTCTAGCTTGGCAAGCTGTATAATTCGCATCCCGTTTTCCTTTTGCAATCCATTTTCTTGCATAGTCTTCTGGTTTGAAGAGAAGTTGTGGTGGTCCTGCAATCTTAAGGAAAAGTAATTTGGATGCTGCATCAATTTTTATACAATTTCTTGCTGATGTAATAGTGAGATTCATGCAGCTGAATGAGCGTTCACATTCGCTCGTTGAAATAATTATTGAATTTATTGCCGCTAATAATGATTCTCTAAATCCTTGCACAGAATCTTTTGATTGCACTTGAAACTCATCACTCAAGAAACGAATGCTTTTGTCACCAAAGCAAATATCTTCATCCATAGGCCACTTCACAAGATCTGAAACTTCCAAATTTTTTATTAAGGCTTTATATTTATCATCGTATCTGCTAGCATCTGTAAGGCGGGAAGCTACAGAAGTAAACATTCGCGTAGCAAATTTATCGACAAGGGACGTAAAAAATGTCTCATGATCAATGGCTTTCACTCTATTTGGAGAGTGAAAATTTACACCACAGAAAGTCAGTGTTTTTGCAGCATCCTGAGCAATACTGTCCTGGATTACTGATCATTGATAGAAATACTCTATATTTTTAGTCAAGTAATTTATGGGCTCTTACTAATGTAGTTGACCGTTGCTGTAGTTCAAGTGACAAATCTTCCAATTCGGTCAGTGCATCTAACATCAAGCCCATATTTATCACAAAAGAAGCATCAGTTAATCGTTCTTTAAGACCTCGATATTGGCCTCTTTCTACTGAACTTCTAATGTCATTTTCAGCATTTTCAAAATGCTTAAACAATGAAGGTAAATCCTGCCAAACAGTCCTAACAGAACGTGCACTTGATGCGACCCAACGAACTCCTAAAATTCGGCAAACTTTTAGCAGTTGAATATTTAACTGTGCCGCACACTCCTTAAGCTCATTGGAATCTTTTGGCGATGCACTATACATACTGTAGAGTTTATCAAAAAATGTCTTCATATAGCACACTCCTGACAGTTCTTTCACAACATCAGACACTGTTAGTTCTAGACGATGATTTGCACAGTGCCATACAATGAGATGCGGATATAGTTCTAATAATTTTGTTGTCACACCAGCTTTTTTTCCTAGCATGTTTGATGCACCATCACATGCAAATGACACCCAGCAAGAAGACAAATAATCTTGTGTAAAACGGTTTTACACAAGATTATTTGTCTTCTTTAGGTTTTACTAAAACCTAAATCTGAGAGCCTTTTAAGCATCACTGATGCAACTTCTTCTGCAGTTGTTATTTCTAATTCGACAAGATCCAGAAACACACTTGCAGCTGTATCTGCTTCTGGAAACTGGACTCGGATGCAAATCACTAAAGTAATTTTTTTGCTTATTGCCAATGATTCATCAATCATAATTCCAATCTTGAGCTGCTTTGAAACTATTTCACTAATCAATTTCTCTGTCATAACATTAGCAATATGAGCGCTAATGTCAGCACATGAATGGTCACTGTGCAAAACACGACCCATTTTAGATCCATTCAGCCGTTGCAAGTCAACAAGATTGGGCAAATCAGAGAATGGACGGCCCAGTTTTGCATATGTAATAAACAGTTCGAAATATGCAACAAGTAGATTCTAAAAATGAATTGTTTTGATTACTCACAATGTTTTCCAACGTTTTTTTAGACGCTTCGAAAGAAATTTCTTCTGCCTTTTTATGAGCCCTGCTGTTTTTATGCTTATAAATTTTATTTCTCAACTGTCTCTGTTGTATTTCCATAGTGTCACCTCCAGCTCCAACAGTGACATTTTTCCAGTCCTCACATAAACTTAATCCTTGCTCTTTTCCTGCACCAAGGGTACAAATATTTTTGCATAAACTGCAACTAATGTTACCATCTTTAACATAGAGCCATTTATATTGCCGCACCTTTTCTTCATACTGATCACTAGACCAACACTTAGGGGGAACAGCAGGATTCTTAGCAGGAACACTTTCTTCAACTTTCTTAGATGCTAAAGCAGGACTTGGTCTTGGCAAAGGACAACATTTCAACATCTTGAATTTTTCTTTTCTTAAGCCATTTATCCATGGAGCAAAGTATATAGCTAAATTTGTTTTATAAAAAATGTCATAGAGTATCATAAATTCACAGCAAATTATTAAAAAAATCAGAAATTGCGTAATGAATTTAGCACATCTTACAGGGTGAATTTACAAAGACCGTCTGACTTGGATATTCCAAGTCAAGGAGTGGGTCAGAATGCTATGTTCTGATTGGCTGCCGTAGAACTACGTATTGGACGTTGATTGGTTCCGGCATGTATAGATTTCGCGCGCTTTCGTACCCCACTAATTCAAGAAGTGGGGGTGCGTGTTTCCCTGCATTTCGTTCCAGCAAAGAAGTAGGGGTGTGCTGCTGACCAATTAAGAGAAGTGGAGGTGTGCACACCCCCGCGTTGCCGTCCACTTCGAGCACTGTGTGTGTATATATATATATATATATATATATATATATATATAAACAGAAAACCTATATAAAATCAAAATGCATACACCTTATGTTCTACTGCGCTTAACTAAAATAATAAACTCGCACGTGATCGAGTCTACAGTTACATCATTGTTGCTTTGTACTATACAATAAATACGATTTAGCATTATTTCACCATTCAAGGTGTGTGGGCGCCTATACTCGATGTAAAGGACCTTCATATCGTTCAATACTATTTTTGTGCCTACCTTACAATTGGTTGGCAAATTGTCTTTAAACACGGACAGAATACAGTCAAAAGCACGCACAAAGAGGGCGTCGTTAGCCACAACTTCATTATTAAATTCAAGTTTATAAACAATCCTTTCCAATCGAGGGTTTTTTCTTACCGATCCGAACTCTCCTTCACAGCGCATAGCGGCAATTGAAATAATCTTCTAAATCGTAACGACAGCTGTTCATTATATAGAGGTACAATTCTTCAGGGTGAACAGTGTATGCGAGCTCTGCCCTGTACCGCTCAACTCCTTTGTACCAAAGTTCATGATATTTCGAAGAGTCTAAACCTTTTAAATAAGCATCCAGCTCTAGACCATTCTCGCTTTGTTCATTCCTGCATTCGATAAACCCTCCGAGCAGAGTGGTGTATGCGTATTCAAGAACCGTGTCAAAATAAATCATATCCGTAACACCGCGTCTAATATATGCTTCAGCTTGCGGAATCCGACGATTTCAAACATTCTGTCGAGGATGAATCGGTTTCGCGTGGGGACAAGAACGTTATTATCAGATGCATTCTTCCACATCAGTCGTATATCAATGCATGGCTGATCGTTATTTATACACAACGTACAAACAACGGCATATGAGGGGGCATAACTAATCTGTTCCCTTCTTGTACCTACACCTGCAGGTATTATATAACGGTCCTCACTCCACTCATGAAGACTCTATTCATCTCCTCAACACTTAAATAAATAACATTACGTTTACAAGATCTTGCTTGTCTACGAGTCGTTTCAAGTACATAGTTAATGGCACCGGTTTGACGCCTGAACAAGCGCAATGACTTCGTCACGGACACATCGTACATGGCATTGAGAATGCTTCTCAAAGGAAGTTCCATCGTATTCGAGGAGTGCACGTCCAGTCGGTTCAAGCTCTGAGATGACTATGAGCCACGGGTGGGCGGATCGGCTCGACGGGAGAAGTGAGTCACACCATAAGCTGTTGAATCGTGTACGGGTTTGTTCTAGCATGAATCACGCGTGTACTTGTACCCATTATATCGGGCAACTTTTCCGACACATGGGGTAATTCAGTTTTAATGTTTTATCGGAATGCGCACAAGACGTTCATTTTCTCCACACATTAATAATCCGGTGCACTATTTGAGAGAAACATGTGACCGTATTTATCATTTTTGTTTAACAATCGATACTCGCATCTAAACCCTATTAAAAACTCACACAGGCCTTTCGCCACAACCTCACTGCGAACCTCGTCATGATATATATATATATGAATGTAGTGGTAAAAGTACTTTAGCTTGTCCATGATGACAAGGTTTACATTCTCAGCCGCAGGGTACGTGTACTCGTATGATGCAGCATGACATAATACCGCCTGTCACACCATTCATCAACAAGACTCAATACCCATACCCGTTGCTTCTCTTCTGCACGCGTTGTTTCTTTCACCTCACGGTATATGTACGCTTTTATACAGTTTAGCCCTACAACGTAGTCCATTGCATCGTTTGTGCCGCGAAATCCGGCAATACTCTCGCCAGAATATCCATTGAGTATTTGAAAATCTTGTTCCCCAAGCTTCTCGCCTTAAAAGTTTCAAAGGAGGGGGGAAGGGCTAGGCCGCCTTTCAGTATTCACCACATCTTCCGACTTTACCGAATACCACCTCATAAACGTCGAACACGCAATCTCAAAAGTGGCCATCACTATTTTTCGTCTACGTGAGAAAATACACGTCTGAGCTCCAGGGCTTGCAGAGGTCAACTGAGCACGCAGGGGTAGAGATATACCCAGGTAGTAGCAGGAGTCACGTGACCCTTTGATTGAGCTTACAGTGGGCGGTGCTTAGGACTTTTTCATGTACACACACACACACACACACACACACACACACACACACACTCACACAAACAAAGATGAAAATGAAACCCTAATTGAAACATTTACAAATATACGTAATAAATAAATATATCGTTAACAATAGACATATATATATATATATAGTCTGCCAATAAACCTTTTCATATATATATATATATATATATAAAACAATCAAGGATTATGGTATCCAAAGGGTACGGTATCATAGGTACCTTGCACCTGGTAACGTTTCCTATAGGTTTTACGGCATACCTTCGTACCCTTAAGTTCCTTCAGGACCCCCAGTTTCTGCGCCCGAAAAAAGTGGGTCCCCACAATCAGTTGGGGTGGATGGTCGCCCTCATCTTCCAAGCACACTAGCTCCTTCAACGAGTCAAAGTTAACGACTAGTCGGTTCGCATGGTTAAGCTTAATACCCTTAGCCTTCACGATATATTTCATATCCTCCCCCACCCTCACCAGTACCCCCATAAGTTTTTGGCCCTGTTGATACAAAGGAGTCAGCGTATGCACCATCACCATACTCATCCTTGATCTCGTCAGTCAACTCTCTGAGGAACTCCCCAGTAGGCGGCATGTATTCACCCTCCCTCTCTGTGAATATTACGCTATCTGTGCCAACGTACAGCACCCTCCGCCCAAGAGAGTGCAGTAGTCCCCAAAGCTTGATGCATGCGTATACCGTTGTGAAGCTGGCTACTGGTATGTTTGTAACACGTGAGGTATCTGTGGACAGTTCGATGATGTACTTTATTATGTACGTGTTACCAACATTCACGATCTTCATAAACTCTTTATCGGGGGCATTGGCATAATCCCACACCTCGTTATAACTTTAGGTTAGGTGAATGTTCCCCTTATCTGTATTTTGCGCAAACTTGCCCCAAAGACTACTTTTGCACAACTTTGCACTAAAGCGTTTGCCAGGGTTCTTAACAATTTGAGCCCGGTCAAGTTGTATCCCTTCACGGTCACGGTAATGCTGAATATAAGCCGATTTTTCACCCTCGCTCTCAACCCCTCGGGGGTAGCCTGATGCTTCTACTTTATCCTTCAAAAAAGTATTTATATACTGCGTGAAAAGGTTGTGGAGTTTCTGAAACCAAACCTCAGATATCTTCAATATTCTGTAACCATAGGGGATGGATAGGGATAACTCAGGACTTGTATATACACCCTTGATCTTACGCTGGTTGGTTGTATGATTACAGGACCCATTATTCTCCTCTGCGCACTTCACGCACAGGGGAAACATGAGTTTGTGATCTATGACGACGGGTAAGATCGGCATCCATAAATTGCGAGGGGGGGAGTACGTCTACGAAAGAAAGACCGAAATATTACTTGTTCATATTTGTTGAGAACACCTGGATGGTGGGCAGGTCAGGTCCCACCAGTTTTTCAGGTGCACCTACGGGGTACGAATTGTTCTTCATCACTTAGAGATATAAAAAAGTCGTAGTAATGGAGTTTTACGCCCTCCATAGGTGGAAAGTATAACTTCACTGGGTTTGTACGCCCTCCGAACAAGCGATCACCGCATTTGAGAGGATCCAATACCATTGAACGCTTGATCGTGTTTATTTTTTCACGGTACTGTCCATCTGTTTCCATTCGTGCATCATACTTTTGCTCCCACAAGATCTTGTAAGTGAACTGGGCACCTATAAACTAATCGCGGGTGCGGGTCCATGCAAGACTGTCGGCAGAAGATCTACCGTGGATATCTCCTACGATTCCACACTCAGGACGTGGGCAACCATGCCACCAGCAACCGTTAAAGGAGTACACAGTCTTCTCACCAGTGGTACGGTCTTCGCTTAGACTATCAACCCAAAACATACGACGATTGATCGTAATGGGTACTTCTCATGTGTTGCGGGTGTTTTATGTATATTTATGTCTGCTGTTGTATGCGTATGAGCCAGTAAATAGCCTTGTGCCCATAACTGCGAGGGCTGTTTCTGTGAATGACGGCTAAGCTGTCTTTAGGCATGAAATTGTTCTTGAACACCGTAAAGCACAATGAAGCGATTGTGGTTGCGACTTGCAGCGGATCGCAGTTGAACTGGTCTATGTACATCCTTCTAAAGGCCTGGAAACATACTGTAAGCACGCGCACATCATTCACGCAGTAACACACATTCATCAGCTATATTGTATGGACTAGTTTCATTAAAACTGTGATAGTAGCGGTCAAAATCTTCACGCTCATTATCACTCATGATGGTGTAGTTAAAGTATTGTTTGGAAGGAGGCAGTCGTACGTAATTTAAAGTGTCGCTGGTGAGGAAAGTGTAAGGGAAATACCCTTTTGAAACTTCGGCAGCTACACCCATGACCTTGGGTAGCTTGGCTAGTTTACAAGGTGTGAATAATAAGGTATCTTTAAACTGAACATTACCTCTTATCTGCATTTGTATAAGCTTGTTTCCTCTTTTCAGGGGATCACCCGTGAATTTCTCTGATGACTCGTGCTCAAGCAGTTCCTTATAAAGGAACTGTGTGTCAAATTTTGCCCCATTATAGGCAAGAATATACAGTCATTTTTTTAACTTGTCTGCTAACTTGACAATATAGGGCACAAAGAGTTTCACAGGGCTGTCGTGTGCGATCATTTTAAAAACGTTTGTCCGTTTACCACAATTTGTAACACTCATCACATTCAACCTCCATGCCCTCATCACAGATAGTCTGGCTTACAAGTGGGATAACCTCTTTCGTTTCAGGGTTTGTGTAAGTTTCTATATCGTAGTACAGTTATACAAGGTCTATTTTTAGGCTTAGCGTCTTTCATATAACATACATGCTTTACTCCAACCGCCTTATATTTCTCATGGCATGTAGGACAGTGAATTTCACCACATTTATGCTTGAATTTCCCCCATTATCCATCATATGAAACATACCATATTCACAGATTCTCGTTTTCCTGCAAGTGTCAATTGACTTATGGAACTCAAAGCATTTATTATTGAAAAATGTACGTCTGCATTCCCTCTTCTCAGCTTCAACTACACGACTTTCACATTTGGAGCTTTTACACTGCTCACATACCATGTGGCATTCCTTACAGTGTTTCACTATATCATCCGCAAACTCGAGACATCCCTTACACAAATCATGATGCCTTCCATATTTTCGACTTTTATCATAACTAGCGTAGAGAGTCCTTATATTGGAGATGGTGAGATACGTTGCTCCTGACATTCCTAAACTAAGTAGAGGTTTTGTACGATCTCTCACGCAGCTTTTAAAAACATACACAGTCTAACGGCGATCATCCATTCCAAATACAACTATACGAACATTAATTTCCTGCCCTACCCTTCTCAGCTCTTCAGGACCCATATTACACTCAAACTCAAGCTTACAATCTGAAGCCAGTTTACGAGCACGCTGCACAACCGTAGGCAACCAAATATTTTGGGCCCGTGTATTTATTACAGTAAACAGATGGGCTAAGACTACTGCTATAAAGCCGCAACCACGAGCGACGTTTATATACTTTCTGTAAATAGCCTGAAAATTCAAGTTAAGAGTATAAGGTGTGGCACTATGACCCGCAACCTGGAATACCCTGTCAATATCTACCGTGAAGTTGTCCATATTGAAGGCTGTACTACTTTGAGAGGCCTGCATTATACGGTCTACAGCTGCCAAGCGTCTGAACGGTATTACTACCCAAAAATCATCTACATCCCCGTCATCTGACCCGAATCCAAGGGACAATCTCATCCGGACTTCAAGTTCGTCGCGGTTTTGAAGGGCAAACTCCACAATACGCTCAACTACGCGCCGCAATCCAACACCGTTGCTATACAATGTTCCAAGGTCAACCCTGACCACGTACCGATTTCTAGTCAGGGCAGGGGTGGGACTAGTGGTGCGCACCAGTTCGAATGTTATACCTTCCTCCACAGCACGAGAAGCTGCTGGTGTGGAGGATGTACCCGGAATTGAACAGGAATAAGGGGGTATATTTGAGGAGGGAGCTAGTGTTAGGGGGGGGTTTGTTAATCCTAAATTTTGCTCGGGACAAGCGTAAAATTTGGAGACACCATTTCTAAGCACGATTTTATATTTAAATTTTTTTTCTGAAACCTCTTATCCCCCCTGTACACCCCCCTGAAGGCATACATATGTGTATTTTCTGTTTTTCTGCTTTATAATAGATATTTCTTGCCAGATGTACTTTGTAGTATGTCCTTTATAGGGTTTACGGGGTCGGAGGACACGAATCTGTACTCAGAATTTTGAAAATCTAATATGGCCTGCCAAAAATCTCCATTTTTCATCAAATTTCCATGGATGACAGCATCCCTAATGTTATAATACATACTAAAGAATGTATTAACGCACACTTACAACACAAACACGATCACCTTTCATACCACACTGTCTAGTTGTCAGCCTGATTAGCATCAGCACATAAGTGACACCTAGTGGACCAATATCCAAGCACCACATCTAATGCTGGTTTCAGGGACCGAAAATATTATTATGCTTCACTGTGCTTTCATTACATTGTTGTATGTGCCTTTATTTATTCCCTAAGACTCCCATTTCATGCCGCAAGGTTTTCCAGTCTGATGCAACTTGTTTTTTTTTCTTGACTGTTTTCAGACACACGAACCTGAGTGAACAATAAGCTACGTTCGGACGCCAAATACACTCTCGTCCGCCCAGAAGACCTTGGGTTCAACAACCTAAATAGAAACTGCTGACTTTTCAAATGGCTTGCTTCCAACGAAAGAGGACATTTTGAAAAACATGCACTTACTTCGACCGGATAGAGCCGGTAAAACTGAGAGGTCAAAGGAAGTTGCAGCCGGAATTTTTGCGGACGTCCTTCAAGAACACTGGATTTTTTGTAATATATATACAGTGACCACTAAACGCATCAAACTGAGAATTTTGGAACTGTGTGAAAGATTCATCAAATTGGTTCAGACCAGAGAAAACCGCCGAAATGACAACTATTATAAAAAAGTCGAAGAGGTCAACGAAAAAGCGAAAGAACTTTTTGATACCTTCTGCGCGGACGATGAAGTAAGGAAACGCTTAGAAAATTTTTATGGTGTGAAAATGACTCGAGAAGAATGGGACTTTCTGGAAAACCAAAGACATGATAGAAAAATGTTTTGCGAGAGTTTTGTCGACAGAAAATGGAATAAGACCATGGAACGCAGGAAGAGAGATCTGCAGAGTTTGGAGCGAATAAGAGAGGAAGCAGAGATGGAAAGAGCGAGGAATAAAGAAATGGCTTCAGCTGAAGGCTTCAGTGAACTATCTGAGGATGATCCGAATCATAATGACTTCCAAATTAGCACATCAGAATCAGATGAGCCTTCCACGTCTACGGTCGGAAGCGTCGTAAACTGTCCCCTAGACAAAAAAAATTGAAAAGGTTGAGTTGCCGCCAAAGTACCAGCACATAAGAGAAAGTGTCAAAAAAGTAAGGCCCGAGGTTTACGAAGCAATGGACCAGCTCAAAAGTTCTCATCACATGTCAGATAGTCAAGCTGCGGGAGCCTAGTGATTGTTGGCAATAAACTATTTGGTCGGAAATGGAAATTTCATGACGAATCGCCAGACTTAGTAGACCTAGACACTCTACCACAGTCTAGCAATATTCGACAAGTCGGAAAGAGCATTGAAGCGTTAGCAATGCATGAAATTACGAAAGAGATCATGCAATCATATCAAAAGTCGGTAGTTACCTATTCTGTTGATGGTTCGAAAAAACAGGGCTGGTTCTTTCTGTGTAGGGAATGACGGTAAATGGAAAATACAGACCTCTCCCGACATTTCCGATTGCTACAGAAAGTAGAGAGAACTTGGCGGATTTGAAAGTTGCCATGGAAGCAGCAAGTGGAGTTAATTCGAAGGAACTGTTTGAAAAGATAGACTTTGTGATCACTGATCATACATCCCATAATCTCTCTGTCGAACAAATGGTGGCCGAAAAGCTAGAATCAGAACATGCCCCGGATCATTTGTTTTGCAATGTCCACCCAACTCTCATGTTCACTTGAGTGATCACTAAACATCAGACCGAAATAGAAAATGCCATTGGGCGAGATAAAATATATTCCAGCTTTCTCGTCAATGCCACAACTTCATCCTCGAGTGTGACCGAACAAGCGCTGGACTGTATAACCAGATTGATAAATCACGACTTTGACCACAAACCTTGGAACAAAGCCAACGATTTCGACGCTCATATCGCGCCGAAGCGAAACAAATCTGTCAGTCTAAAAGATGAACGTTTCAACAAATTGACGTTGACATGTGCCATAACCCTATATCACATTGACGATGTGGGAACATTTCTCGGAAAATTTGAGCATGTGACGAACCAATTGGCCTGCATCGTACGATACTTCCTGGATCTGGACTTCGTGAGAGTTGTGTACACGGCTGGAGCTCTCATTGGACTTCATTTAGTGGAGCCGTTCCTTTCACTGACGATATCGACCAGTACAAATTATTCAAAGCTAATTCCAGCATTCCAACAGTTATATCAAGACCTCGGTTCTACTGATCCGGCTAAACTGATGGCAGTAGATACACCGGCATTTGAGTATGTCTGTTGAAAGATTCCAACAAACACGATATGACGATGATATTTGCAATGCTATCAAAGCTACAGCTCTCCAAATGAGTACTGAAGTCACAAAGGTTTTGGGTATGATATTGCCAAAGCTTGCTGAAGGATTTCAGAAACAAAAGGAAGATATCTTTGGATTCGGAGAATTTGACGAATCAGCGGAACATGCTCTCTCAAAAATGGACTGTGAAAAACTGGACAAGGCGCCAATTCACAACTTGGACTCTGAGCGCAGTGTAGAGTTCATCAACTATGAACTCGGCAGAAGAGGTGCCAAGCAACTTGCATGCGCGTCGGCAGCGCAGGTCAAAGCCAAATTTTTTGTGTTGATTCAAAAACAACGAACAGGGTCCTTCAAAAATTCCGGAAATAATGAGAGAGTGGAATGTACGACAGGAACAATTACAGAAGCAAGGATTACAGACTAAAGAGATTGCGAATATCGCTGCAGACCGCAGGAGAAGTAGAGACCTGGACGAATTAAAAAGACTAGGAGTGCCATTCACGGCTAGTGAGCAAGTGGATAATTATCTCGAAGGATCAAATGTGGACGATTCGCAGAAGCTGAACCGTCTTTATCTCGAAGTCTTTCTGTGCCAAAGAGTAGTGATATATTTCGTTTAATGAAGGACTACAGAAAATTGCCCCTCTCAACGTATGCCACTAATTTGAAGCTTTATCTCAGCAATGTCAGCTGTAAAGCTCAGGTCACAATCAGTGAGTTTAACCATGCAGTAGACACATTACTGAAATGAACAATATGCGTGTATGGTAATATACTATGATCTTTATACACATATAGAATGTGTGAAAATCATCTTGAAATCGGTCTTTGTGCACTTAGCACTCTCCTTATTGTCCTTGGTGGTCTCAGTTGGGTTGAAAGTTCATGATTTAACTGTATTAGTTCTCACAAATACCTTGTCAACTGCATAATTCTGTTCAGTGTTGTCGCAAACCTCCAATTAAATATAGTATAATGGATGTTTGTAGTATTTCCATTCACATTTCACTTTCAAATGCCCAAAAATTTGTGATTTTGACCGCCACCTTGGATTTCCACCATATTGATTTTTCAAAGTTCCATTACGAATGCATATTCGTGTTCTGCGACCCTGAAAACCCTGTAAAGGACATATTACAAAGCAAATCTGGCAATAAATATGGATTATATAGCAGAAAAATACAATAATACACATATGTATACTTTCAGGTGGTATGTACATGGGGGTCAGAGGGGTCAAAAATCAAAAATCGTTTTTGACCCGAGTTTCACTATTGGTGGTCCATATTTTAAGGGGGTCCCCACTTAGGAATTCCAAAAAATTCGAAATAACAACCCCCCCTACTAGTGTGGGGGTTGTGTCGTAAGACGTAGGGAGCTGGGGCTCTATTACTGTGGGTCTAGCAACCGGTGCACTCCTGGCACGTTTTATACCTGATGTGGAAAGTTCATCATCGTGCCTCCGCTTTGAACTGCCACGTGGTGGAGGTGTCGTTGGTGAGGATTCGTCAGCGTGGTTGGAGTCTCTACCTACACTGTTATCGGGTGTGTAATATCGATGATGGAGTACTGTACATCGTCATCATTAATGGTTATGTGGAAGAAGAAAAACAAGATTGTAGAATATAAGGAGCAACACTTAAATTTTGTTATATTTTGTAAATGTTCCACTTAGGGGTGTGACGTATTAGAGATGGAATCTGTAGAAAAATTCAGGTTCACAAGCCTCTCCACATGTATTATATCTGGCCCTACAGGATGTGGTAAACCTGTGTTTATGCTTAAAATCATTAAAGATAAGGGGGAGGTATTCTCAAAATTTTTGCATAAAGTAATATGGTGCTCTTCGACGTACCAATCAGTGTTCAACGCGTACCAAGATGATATTTTGTTCCACAAAGTTGTATATGACGTTAATTCGTTAAAGGGAAATGAGTATACAGTTATTGTAATTGACGATCTCATGTTGGAAATGGATAAAACGTTTGCCGAGACATTTACAGTGTTCTCCCACCATCTTAACATAAGCGTATTCTTCATCAATCAGAATCTATTTTTCAAAAATAGATACATGCGCGATGTGTCGTTAAATACGCAATATCTAGTCTTATTCGCGCAACGTAGAGATGTGTCACAAATTGGGGTATTAGCCAATCAAATGTTCCCTAATCAGCATAAGGAGTTTTTGGAGGTTTATAAAGAAGCCACAAGTCAGCGTTACGGATATTTGCTTTGTGACCTTCATCCGCGAAACACGTTTAGGGTGCTTCTAAGAACGAATATATTCCCAAACGAGCCTGAAACGGTGTATACTCCAGAATGACAAATAGGCTAAAGAAATACCGGGAATTAATAAAAATCTATCAAAGATTTCCCCGGGCATTGCAGCAGATGTTTGTTAAAAATATCGACTCCAACTTTTTAAAATGCATCTGTGAGATCTGCCTTAATGTTATAAAATGTAATGTGCCAATGAAGCCCTCTCAGAAGGCTCGCCTACGTCGTTACAAGAACATAATACGTGCGCTCACTCGTAAAAGTCAAACTGTGATAAAGAAAAAGCAAATTATTGTACAAAGAGGGGGATCATTCCTCCCCATCTTATTTTCAGTTTTGGGACCTTTACTGACTAGATTATTAAACAGTGAAAAGTTACCTGATGAGAAAAGGATCTTGTACCAAGAGGCTCTGCAGAAATTTCTTCATGACTACGAAGATTATAAGAATCCGACAGAGCTCCCGTGGTTGTTAAGCACAGCGCGAGCAACGATGAGCATGGCGACATAGGACCTGGGGACGACGTTAGAGATGACCAATCAAAGAATAACGGAACGCAACACATCGAGCATGTATTAAAAAGCAGTCTCCCACATACATTGAGAAATAAAGGCTTAAGTCTATAATGTATTGAGTGAGGACCCCCATCATACAGTGGACCGATACAGGCAAGGTCATTGTTGAAGGAACAAGAGTACAGGGATCCAATATCGTCGACATTGTCCATGATCTGGTGAGAAAGTGGGACAGGCCCTCACTATCAGGATGGAAGCATATTAAAGCAAGACTACAACAAATAAATATCCCCAAAACATTGACAGGAAATCTGAATAGGTTAAAAGACTTGGAGCAAGTCTCGCATATGCCACAACTGAGTATGCCATCACCCCCAACAGTAGCATCTCTGAAGAGGAGAATGAAGAGACCAAATAACAATGGCGAACCCTAACCACGTTTCTCTAAAATATGCAAATGGCTAACATATTAAGAAAACGCAGTTATGACATTTCTAACCCAGCCTCCTATAGCGGTGTTAATAGACTGTACAGAGGTGTTTACAATGATGGAGTGGGGAAAAAAGATATTTTGAGGTTTTTGTGGGAGCAGGATGCTTATACACTTCATAAGCCGGTGAGAAAAAGGTTTAAAACTGCCAGGACAACAGCGTCTTCGATTGACTCTATTTGGCAAGCGAATTTAAGACATGCAAAGATATTCAGTGTATAATGATGACTACCGTTACATCCTATTCAAAATAGATGTATTCTCTAGATATCTGTGGCTAATTCCTCTGAAAAATAAATCGCCTGAAACAGTTGCTAAAGATACCAAAACGTTGCTGTCGAAAGAAAACAGGGTTCCTGGCTATTTTTGTACGGATAAGGGAAAGAATTTATAGGCCGTGCTTTTCAGAACATGTTGACAGAGTTTAATATCAGTTACTACACTAGCAATTCTATATATAAGGCTTCTTTAGCTGGAAGAGTTCAACGTACCATAAAGGAACGCATGCATCGTTATTTTACACATAAAAACACATACAGATATATAAACATTCTGGGATCATTGGTCTCGTCATACAACAGTTCACACCATCGCGCGATTGGCACAACACCTAACGAAGTTTTAGAAAGAGGTACGCCCCCAGAGCCTGATGTGAGAAGAGATGGAACACCGCCACCACACTCTACAGTCTACACGTTTCAAAATCAATGACTATGTAAGGCTATCGCGTTCGGAAAATAAATTCGCGAAGGGATTTGAGCAAGGATGGACACGTGAGATTTTTAAAGTTAGTACTATGAGACCTAAAGGCGAGATAATGGTGTATTACGTTGAAGATTTGAATGGGGAAGAAATCGCAGGAGGCTTTTACCGCGAGGAGTTGCAAAAAGTGGCATTTAATTTAGGAAAAATGTGTTTAAAATTGAAAAAAAATTTAGGCAGCAAAGGTTCAGGAAAGAGGAAAATGTACCTGGTGAAATGGCTAGGGTACCCAGGAAGCTTCAACACCTATATAAAAGCTGATGCAATAATGAAGCTTAAATAATATACACCATGGCGCCTAACCACTTCTACGTCACACTACCGTCTTCTTCTTTGTCTGTACATCTTAACAACATACTAGCCAACTTTGTAACAGAACTCCATGGGCCCATTGAAGTGTGGCGTGATTCGTATGAGGTGGGGTTATGCGAAATTCAGCTATCCACCAGCTTCTTAAGTATTGATTATAAAGAACCCGTTTTTACGGTTCTTAGAGGTAGTGATGAGTGTGAAAAAGCAGGGGTAATTAGAGATGAAACCATTCGTGCCGCCCGAAGTGGTGAGGCCCTGTATTACACTACAGTAGTAACACTAGGCCCAGGTCGTTATGGTGCGGCCGAGTATGTTGTGAGAGACTTAAACGCAAGTTTAAAAAGCTCAAATCCTACGGCTGATTTAGTATGCGAAATCGTAAACAAAGAAACCCCTGCACATGCTCTAACCCTAAAATCACAGGATAATAGAAATATTAACGACAAAGTATTGTTCCAAAATATAACCGAGAGCCGTTATGGAGCAGCGTTCCAAAGAGATACCTTTCACGAGGCACAACATGACTTATCCAGCTTAATGTATCAGTTGAAATTGGGGAATGGGGTGAAGGCTATCCATCCCCAGACATGTGCTATATTTACAGCAATATCGTGGGGCATCAATGTGTTGGGGATACCCAGGCGCGTCTGCTGCGCATTGTATACATTCCCAACCATAGAGGGAAGAGCTTGAGCATTACATATGACAAGCCCCATTATATGAATGTTGCGACTAAACTACTGAGAAATATCTCAATATATACAAGGGCGATTGAGGGAAAAATTTCCATTTGGTGATAGGAGGGGCGCCAGATAATTCGGGAGGAAAGCGTTACAATCAGGTTTTAACGCAGTAGAAGACATAATGGGTGGAGCTAAACTTAAAGAAGCTCTAAAAAAACATTTAAAACGTACAAGGGACGAAATCATCAAAGATGCAAAGAGAAAAATGCGTGGTGGCGGAAAGAAGAGGGCTGTCCGGAAGAAGGAGTTACCAACACGTGGCACTAAACGTAATAGGACATCAAGAAAGAAGTGTTCTAAGCGAATGAAACCTATGGCTGATCATTTTTTAACTAATATAAACTGAGGACTTTGCTTTCACGAATCATAGGCTGATTACTACTTGTGGGGAGAGGTGGCACTATTTCTGACTCGTCATGGCACGCTTCATCCATCCGTGTAGCTCACAATGTTATAAATCGGAACTGTCCCTCTTTGATATGCCACCAACACAAGTTTCTATTGAGTACAGTGAGTTTATTACAATTAACCCATTAAACACAATTAGTTCCCTGAGTGCCCCTATAGAATTCATGATACCCAGCTCAGGCCCATACTTTTTTGATCCAAGCTGCATGTACATGTACGCTAAACTGCGTATAGCCCATTCAGATGGAACGGACTGCGATGATAGTTATTCTGCATACCCTGAAACCAACTTTCTACACTCCATATTCAGTCAGTGTGAGGTGTATTTAAATCAGGTCAACATCTCAGCAGGAACGGGTTATTATCACCTACGAGCCTATCTGGAAAATGTTCTCAACTTTACAAAAGAAGCGAAGGATACCTTTTTAACTGCCGAGGGCTATTATCAGACTAAAGACGAAAGTAGTATAAAGCATAAATTTAAAAATTCTAAAAAGAAGATATACGAGTGTTTTGGACGTCTGCATACAGACTTCACGTTCCAGGAGAAACTGCTTATGAATGGGGTGGATATGAAATTAAAGCTCACCCGCACGAATCCTGAGATCTGCATAAATCTGGGGCCTGATGAAGAAGAGGGCGCAAAACCCGTTGTCATTCACGTTATGGAAATATATCTGCGCGTACGGCGAGTGAAATTAAGTTCGCCGAAATAAGTAGAAATTGAAAAAACTTAATTCACGCAACAGTTAAATACCCAAGTAACAGAGTACAGATGAAACTATACAAGGTGCC
>JAJOZX010000439.1:57500-90000 GCA_023014485.1 Bathynomus jamesi | reverse complement strand
ATGTGATAATAGGGGCCCTGTGGGCGTATAGTCGGGGAGTGTGTGCGCGTTTGTGTGCGCTTTTAATTCGTTCGAAGGTTATTAATATATACAGGCCATTTATGCCTTCTAAGCCAACTGGCGGATTTCGAGTTCTAAGTCAAGTGTTGCTACCTTGAGCTGTCATTAAGCTTCTGCCTCTCACAGAAGCTGGATGGTCTCTTTCTCTCTCTCGTCCTCTCTCTCTTAAGTTAGGTATATCCCTTTGGGGGGGGTGAGGCCGTCCCAACTTATCCCCAAAGAGGTTAGGTGGACTCCCTCAGCTTGCTGGGGAGCTTCCCCCCTTTTTTTGGCACCCTGGGGGTTGGCACTAGTGAAAGGGTCTTGCAACAAAGGGGGGAAGGGGATTGGCACTGGCACTCATATGATCAACATTGCAATTGCATATGCACTCTACCATTTTTCAGCCATACTACTAGGGTATTGGGAAGTGAATCAGTTGTTATATGCGGATGATACGGCTCTTGTGGCGGACTCGAGAGAAAAGCTACAGAGTTCTGGAGGGTGTATGAAAGAAGGAAGCTGAGAATAAATGTGAATAAGAGTAAGATTATGTGGTGCTGTAAAAGGGACGTTCGTGAGCGACTGAGTGTAAGTTTGTATGATGAGGAAATGGAAGAAGTGGCATGTTTCAGGTACTTAGGGGTGGATGTGGCGAGGAATGGGACTATGGAGGCGGAGGTGAGTCAGAGGGTGGAAGAAGGAGCAAAGGTACTGGGTGCCCTAAGAAATGTTTGGAAAGAGAGATCAGTGTCTATGGGTGCGAAGATGGATATGTATGAAGGTGTAGTAGTGCCAAGTGTTGTATGGATGGCAAATGTTGGGTGGCAAATGTGTCAAATGTGTTGGGTGGCAAATGTGAAGGAAAGGAAAAGCACCAGAGACGGAGACCGAGACCACATGCAGTTTTTGCATGTATTCAATATTGTGTAATGCCTAATTCCCAAGCTCTATATTTCACATTCAGGAATAAAGATTCTAAAGAGGTTATTAAGTGACAATTGCAAAATTTGCTCGTAATTTGTTCACAAATTCATAGTTTGTGACATTTTTCAGCAGTTAACTGCCTACTTAAAACACGATCAGTGTTCGTTGCATTTGAGGAACATTAACATACTCAGCAATGATGTAGTCGAGATCACCATGGCTGAGACCGAGACCGAGACTGAGACCAGAAAAAAGCTCACATACCGGTTTCGAGTCCTACATCACTGATATAATATATATATATATATATATATATATATATATATATAATATATATATATATATATATATTGATTGATATATATATATATATATATATATATATATATATATATATATATATATATATAATATATATATATACAGGGTGAGTCAAAAGTAGCGCCCGATTTCTGTTTTTTCGGCTGTCAGATTCTTTCTGGGAAGTCATGTTGTTGATAATTGTCTTGCAGATTATTAATTTTCTTAGTTTATTTATTTTTGTTTTTGTTTTGCAGGTTATTGCTGAGAGTTTGGAAAGTTACTGAATTTGCACCAAATTGAACCATGAATTACCTTTCAATGAATCAACGCATTGCGGCCGTGAAACATTACTACAAATGTAATGAACAACCAACGATGGCGGCACGCCGTTTGGCACAGGAATTCGATATTAACCCACCCCAGGGAAGAAACATACGATTGATTGTCGAGAAATTTGAAGCAACAGGGTCGGTAGCCACTGCAAAGAAGTCCGGTCGTCCGAAAACGGCAACGAATGTAGCTAAGGCTGAAGAAGCCATCAGGAGACTGGAACAAAGTCCGCAAAAGTCAACTCGCCGTTTATCTGCAGAGTTGGAAGTGAGCCAATCAAGTGTTATCCGTATCCTTCACCAGAAAAAATGGAAACCTTACATTCCACGCTTACTGCATGCCCTTCATGATGGAGATGACGACCGCCGTCTTCAATTTTGCGAAGAGTTCTTAGCTAAACTTGACGAAGAGGACACAATGCTAGACAACATCTGGTGGTCAGATGAGGCATGTTTTAAGCTTAACGGCACAATTAACAGACACAGTTGTGTCTACTGGGCTGCGGAGAACCCAAGAGTGACAGTTGAGAAGGAGGTAAATTTACCTGGCGTGACAGTTTGGGCAGCCATATCTCCATTAGGGATAATTGGACCCATTTTCTTTGAGGGATCTGTCACTGCAGAAATTTACCTGGATATGCTGCAAACCTTTTGGCCCAGGGTACAAGATCAGGACGACTGTTATTTCCAGCAAGATGGAGCTCCACCTCATTATGGACGTCATGTTCGTCAGTGGCTTGATGAAAACTCCCGGAAAGTGGATCGGCTGCCGCGGTCCGATCGAGTGGCCGGCACGCTCCCCAGACCTTACACCTCCAGATTTCTTTTGGGGGCTCATGAAAGACCTTGTTTATCGTGAAAAGCCTCGTACCATTCAGGAATTGAAGGCTCAAATCACTGCAAAGTTTGAGGAAATTGATATCGAACTCTGCAGGCGTGTGTGCCACTCTGTGCCTGCTCGGCTGCAATTGTGCATCGATCACGAGGGAGGGCACTTTGAAAATTGCAAGTAAAACAGCTTGGTACAGTTCCGTAATAATTTTCCCCCGAATAAATGGTTAGATAAACATGTCATTCATTTATTTCTACCTTCTTGTACACTGTAATACAAATGGCAAACAAACAAAACTGACAGAAATCGGGCGCTACTTTTGACTCACCCTGTATATATATATATATCAAACACATTCATGAAATTATAAAAATACAAAATAACAGCAACTAAAATGTTCATTTTTAGTAATTCTCCCTCTCTCATTTTTGGGGTTCGTTGGTCAAGCAAAGTTTTGTACCCCCTCAGGGGTTTATGGTCCTGAAATAATGCCTTTTTTACAAAACTTTGGCAAATGATTTCATACGTATAACAAAAAATAATGGCAGGGCCTACAGCTCTCTCTCTCTCCTCTCTCTCTCTCTCTCTCTCTCTCTCTCTCTCTCATGGTGGAATGAAAACTGGCTGAGGAATAGGCGGCAGAGGGTTGTAATTAAAGGGGCTAGTTCGGGTTGGGCCTCGGTCACTAGTGGGGTTCCTCAGGGTTCCGTTTTGCGGCCACTGCTGTTTATCATTTACATAAATGATATCGACGGTGGCATCGTCAGTCGGATCGCCAAATTCGCTAATGACACCAAGCTTGGGGCCAATGTTGGGACGCCCGAAGCGATCGAGGAACTGCGTGCGGACCTAGGTAGAATAGGAGAATGGTCCGAAAAATGGCAAATGCCGTTTAACTTGGGTAAATGCAAAGTGATGCACATTGGGTACGCCAATCCCAAGTCGGACTACTCGATGCTGGGGAGTAATATCGAGGTGACTGATTTAGAAAAGGACTTGGGTGTGCTAATTAGCAGCGACCTTAAGTTTACGAAACAGTGCGTAGAGGTGGAAAAGAAAGCCCAGAAGCTATTGGGTGACATCAGGAGGCAATTTCAGTTTCGGAACAAGGAGATTGTGCTCTCTCTGTACAATTCCCTGGTTTGGCCGCACCTGGAGTATGCTGTGCAGTTCTGGTCGCCCACCCTCAGGAAAGATATTGAGAGGCTGGAGCGAGTGCAGGCGAGGGCCACAAAGTTAATCCCTTCCGTTAGACATATGGGCTACAATCGACGGTTACGCGCCCTGAACTTGTTTTTGCTGGAAACTCGGAGGCTGCGCGGTCAACTGATCGAGGTTTTCAAGTTCTTACGCGGGTTCAACGATGTCAATTTTAAAAGCATGTTTAGTTTAAATGATAACCCAACTCGCAACAATGGTTGGAAGTTGGATTTGAAACGGTTTAAGACTAGTGTGTGTGGGAATTACTTTACGTATAAGATCTGTGACACGTGGAACAGGTTACCTTCAGAAGTTGTGAACAGTTCCTCTGTGGATCAGTTCAAGAAAAGGTTAGACCAAATCTTGCACACTATTTGAGTGTGTAGAAAATTTTCCCTGGCACCCGTTGCCATTGGTACCTCCTCGGTATGGGCCGCAAGGCCTTTTGAGGTACTTCTTTTCCTTGTAACTCCTCCTTGTAACTCTCTCTCTCTCTCTCTCTCTCTCTCTCTGATATATATATATATATATATATATATATATATATATATATATATATATATATATATATATATATATATATATATATATATACAGGGCGTCCCAAAAAAATGTATACACACTTTAACAGCTGATAGCTCAATTGATGTTTCTTTCTTTCCAAGTTAAACCCATTAGAATTAATAATGGCAGTCAGACTAAGCTTTGAACAAAGGAAATTCATTCTAAAATGCTACTGGAAGTGTGAAAACGCAGTTGAAGTGCAAAGACAGTTTAGGAGGGAGTTTCAAACAGATCCACCAACGCGACTTACCATCACTCGAATTAGAGATAAGTTTGAAGCCGATGGAACTGTTCAGAATGTCCACAAGAAGCGTTCCGGAAGACCACGGACATCGACAAGCCCCACAAAGCAAGAAAGAGTACTGGAAACGTATCACCAAAGTCCAAGAAAATCTGTGCGGCAAGCGAGTCGTGAGGTAGGAATTTCAGAATCGTCTGTCCAACGCATTTTGAAGCGCTGTCAATGGAAAAGTTACATTCCAAGATTAGTCCATGCTATTAATGAAGATGATGATCCGGACCGAAGAGTGGAGTATTGCGAGTGGTACTTGGCACGATGTGGATGTGGATTGGACGAAGGGGTTTGTAGAATACCCTCCGCGTTCACCAGACCTCACACCACTAGACTTTTTTATGGGGATACTTAAAAGACAAAGTCTACGCTATAAAACCTGCAACAGTCGCTGAATTGAGAGCAGCCATTGAACGAGAATGCACACAAATACCAAACGAAATGTTTCGTGATGTTTGCGATTCCATTGCTTCGCGTTATCAGCAGTGCCTGGACCAGAACGGACGTCAGTTTGAAAACAGGCGTTGACAAAACAATTAAATAATGTCTGTAGATTCTATTACATTTTGAAAATGAAATGTATTTTAATAAACACTGCCTTTATAATTATTTAAAGTGTGTATACATTTTTTTGGGACGCCCTGTATATATATCAGTGATGTTTCCTTAGTGAATGCAACGCATGCAGTGCATGTCTTCTAAAATGTAAATAAATATTAGGTTTTACAGCAATATTAGTATATAAGTTACGATCACCAAATACAGAATTTCTTAACAACAAAATCACTGAAAGATGGATTGATCTTCCACGACATGGCAAAATAAGCGTTATTTTCCCGTCCTTCTGGCATAAAAATCCATCTCAGCTTCTTTTCAGAAGAATCGGTACATCGGCTACTCGCCAAAAACATATTAAAATTAACCTTATTTGTTTGTGAAATAAACAAGTTTATTGTTTATCTCAAGTATGTTCACTTAATTTTAGTCCTTTCAACCACTGAAACCTTAAATATTGCATGTTTTAAAAGTCAACTATTCCTAATAATTCATATTCTAAATAGAATCGATGCAAAATTCGATCTTTATATAATAGAAAATAGGTTTTATCATTGAGGAACTCACATTTGTTCGAGTGAATGCAGTTTTCGATTCCGCTTTTGGCTGTTTCAAAATCGGGTGAGGACAAATGGAAACTAGATAGATGTCGTTGAGATGCCAAGCCGTCTTTAATTAATTTCAGTCTTCATAATGATAATTCTTTAGGTAATATTTCTTTATTAATAATTATTTAATAATAATTAATAATTCTTTAATAATAATAATTCTTAATAATAATAATAATTCTCTAGGCCTATGATTGTTTTATTAATTATTCTTCGAAGTTGTGGGTCACGTGATCATAAAAAACAATGACAACTTTCAATATGGTATATTTTGTAATGTGTGCTTGGCCTGTGGCTGTGAGAGGAAGTGTCGTGTTTTTTAGAAAAAAAATTAATAATAAGTTGATTAACTATCCCGTAAATAATGGGTGAGGAAAGAAATACAGTTTCAAATGATGTGATATGTGAATTGAAAATAAAAACATTTACTGCTCGCACTTTTAATGAGAAAGAGCGCATAATAAATCAGGGTAGGCCTACACCAAATTTAAATTTGACAAAAGTAAACAAAGATTTTACCAGAAAATTTAACACTGAACTTTATAAAAGTGTACATTGGTTGTGTGGTAGTAGTTCAACAAACAAATTGCTGTTGGCCGTGTTTATTATTTTCAAAAGAGATATCAAATTGGAGTTCAGTAAATCGCGGGTACGATGATTTAAATAACTTGCATACCAAAATTGCTCGTCATGAGAAGTCTGTGCACCATTTATGAGCCTATGTTAATTGTAAAGAGTTTGGAAAGGACAGAATTGATTTACAACTTGATAAGCAGAAGGAAACTGCTATTACCAAACACAATGAAGGAGTAACGAAAAACAGAGAAATCTTGAAGCGCCTAAATTAGGATAACATGCTTTTTTGGTATGCAAGAAATTGCATTTCGCGGCCACGATGAAAGTGAATCGTCTGCAAATCCTGGAAATTATATAGAGTTAGCGTTTTGTATGGGTGATTTTGATGAAACACTGTAAAACAATTAAAAACTGCTACCGTTTTTAAAGGATTATCGTCTACCGTACAAAACGATCTAATTGAATCAATAAGTATAGTTGTCTTTAATGAAATTAAAAACGAACTTAAAGAATGCATGCATGTTGCTATTTTGCTGGATGAAACGTCCGATGCGAGTTGTTTTTCTCAACTTTCAACTGTTGTACGTTACGTTAATTCCAGTTGGGACATTAGCGAAAGGTTCCTAGGATATACTGACGTCAGTAAAGCTAGAAGTTCTCAGGCTATTTCTGCTTTAGTTATAGAACATTTAAAAGAACTTGACTGCTTGAAAAAAAATTAATTGCACGAACATACGATGGGGCAGCTGTTATGTCAAATGAACTTAATGGTGTTCAAGCAAAGATTAGAGTCTGTACCCGAAGCTGTTTTTATCCACTGTTACGCCCACAAACTTACTCTTGTTTTAAGCCAATCTGTTTCCTATATTCCAAAGTGTAATACATTTTTATCCACCTTAGGAAGTTTGTCCATTTTTTAGCAGTTCTACAAAGCGAACATAATTGCTTGATGATATTGTAGGGAAACGGTTTCCGAAGGTTGCCCCTACAAGATGGAATTATTATTCTCGATTAGTAGAAACAGTCAAAGAAAATAGAGAAGATTTAAAAAGGCTTTTTGATCATATTCCAGAAAATCCAAAAAATTTTGATGAGAAAAACAAAAATGACGGAAGAGGACTTTCAGCAGCATTTAAAAGCTTTGATTTTGATTTTTTTATTGGAAGTGTTTGCTTCAGTTTACCCGTTTACTGAATGTCTCTTCAAAATACTGTAAACGATAGCTATGGATATTAAATTTTGTTCAATAACAATTAAAAAAACAATTACTAAATTTCAAGAAATGAGAATTTTTTTTTGATTATATCTGGAATGCAGTCGAGGAAGAGTGTGGCTCTCCATCATCCAGGGAAAAAACTGATTTATCTCCCGAAACAATTTATCGACAGCTTTTTTTTAATTTTAGATACTATAATTATGCAAATGAAGGAACGATTCAAGTCCATGGACAGTCTTGAATTTATAGAACTTTTGGATTGCAAAAGATTTAAGCATTTTGAAGCTGAATTTCCAGAAAGACTTTTTTGATCTCTGAAAAGTAACTACAATTCATTCTTCGATTTCGCTCGTTTAAATCAGAATTAACTGTGTTATATTCTTACAAAAGCTTTGCCAAAAACAAGATCGAAGGGTTACTTAAATATCTACAAGCAAATCAAATGGCATGAAGGATTCTCGCAAGTACATGGGTTAATGAATTTGGTTTTAACTTTACCAATTTCAACTTCATCTGTAGCACGATCTTTTTCTGCACTAAAGAGAATAAAAACTTATTTGCGAAATGCGCAAAGTCAAGCAAGGCTGTCAAATCTCTCTTTGATTTCAAATGAAAAGTCTTATTTAAGAAAATTTATGGAGAAAAGAGAACATTTTTACAACATAGTCACTGAAAAATTTTGCAAAAAAACTCGGAGGGTGGATTTTCAGTTCAAATAAATAATTTTGAATAAAAATTTTAGGTAAGATTCTATGTATAATTTGATGAGTAATTTTACAATTTTTTTGGCCTGCTTTTGAACACTTTCTAATAACTTTTTTCAAAACAGGCTATTTATAGGTTATTATTATTTGTCCACAATACATCTTTTTAAACCAAAAAAAATTTTTTCAAGACTTTTTTTTTTGAAGTGATTGGGTCCAACAGCAGTCCAACTGCAGCTAATCTGGAAAATTCCCGCAACGATGTGATATGTTATATAAATCCTGTTACAATGTTAGAAAATGCTTCTGAAAATACAGAAAAGCGTTGGCTTCCGGGCTCTGCCCAGACCCCCTAGCTGCTATTAGGCTCGTGCCTACAGCACTCGCAATTGGTTTTTGTGCTGATTTGTTTTTAAATTTGTTTGCATGCCTAGATGAAAAGTTCACCAGTCGCCACTGATATATATATATATATATATATATATATATATATATATATATATATATATATAAAGAAAGAAGAATAGTATAAACGAGGATAAATTACATATATCCGTATAAGAAGAAGAGTTTGCTTTAGAAATGTTTACCTCTTGAGATGAAGTCAGAACGTGACAAATAATGCTTATATTGTTCCTTTAAAACCGAACCATATTATAGACTTCCGAAGCGAATAAGGAAAGTACTGGAATGAGGTCCTACTTTATGTAAAGTGCTTTCCTGACACGCACCAATTTATACGTTGAGCATCGCGTGTTTACGCTGCTCTTAATGTCTGTTTAACAATTGCCAATTAAAAGTTCCGATATATTTATTCTCGGCTTTTCTGTTTAAACGGGAGAACGGATGTTTGCCCCGAGATAATGCGCACCATTTAGTCACTGATTAATTTCTTCCATTAAAGATACAAATGTTTCAATAAAAAATTAAATAACAACTGAAAGCACTACATATATATATATATATATATATATGTATAGAAACGACGTAAGTATAGAGGAGTGTTCTGCACACGAGGAAGAGAAATAACAAACAAATGAAAAATAAGGCACCCGCCCGGGAATCGAACCCAGGATCTTCCGATTGCCGGTCAGACGTGCTAACCACTACACTACGGAGCCACGATAGTCAGAAGTTGTAATTCTCCTACATAGGGCAGAAACCAATGCCTTGAGAGGGCACCCTCGCAAATCGTGAATATGTACATTTAACTGCAATGACCGCGCAGTATATTAACGTATAGAAACGACGTAAGTATAGAGGAGTGTTCTGCACACGAGGAAGAGAAATAACAAACAAATGAAAAATAAGGCACCCGCCCGGGAATCGAACCCAGGATCTTCCGATTGCCGGTCAGACGTGCTAACCACTACACTTCTTTATTTAGCACTACACCACTGTGTATGTACCCCAAAAACCAAAAAGTGAGAAAGCGATGCCTGACATGGATGCATTCTTCGAAGAGAAATTGCAAGGAAAATGTATAACAGACTTTGATTTTACCCCAGAAGATGGAGCGAGAGCTATAGGACAAATGAAATCACCTTCAGCTGCAGGTAAGGACAAATGGAACGCACTATTGATTAAAAACTGTAAAAATTAAATAGCTACACCCTTATACTGGATATGGAGAAGATTCCTAGACACTGGGGAAATACCGAGCATCTTGAAAAGAGCGAACATTGTCCTTATATATAAAGGAGGGGATAGATCTCAAGCAAAGAACTATAGACCAGTGTCATTGACGTCCCACCTCACCAAAATATTTCAAAGAATAGTTAGAGAGAAAATCTATGACTCCTTGGAGATACTGGAAAGATTCAACGAAAATCAGCACGGATTCCGATCAGGAAGATCATGCCTATCACAACTTACAGAGCACTATTACAATATCCTAGATGCACTTGAAGGCAATAAAAACTATGATGTCATATACACGGATTTTGCCAAAGTTTTCGACAAATGCGATCATGGTATAATAGCACATAAAATAAAACATATGGGAATAACAGGCAAAGTGGGAAAATGGATCTACAACTTCCTCAGAGAACGTATACAGGTCGTCAAAATTCAAGGTGTATCATCATCAGAATCAGAAGTACGCAGCTCAGTACCACAAGGTACAGTACTGGCCCCACTCCTGTTCATTATCATGCTAACAGACACAGACAGGAACTTAAACAGACTACATATCATGCTCCAGATAGACAGGAAATTCAGAGAAGCACGAAAGTGGTCGACTTGGGGGTAATAATGACCGATAATGCCAAATTCCAGACACAAAATCAGATAACGATAAACAAAGCAAGAAGAGTAGCGGAACAGGTACTAAGAACGTTCAAAAGAAGGGCCAAGACAGTAATGATTCCTGAGAACACTGATCATACCAAAACTTGAATACTGCTCAGTTTTGACGTCCCCATATAAAAAGGAATAAATTAGTAAACTAGAAGAAACGCAGAGACATTTCACAGCCAAGATTGATGGCTGCAAAGAACTCAACTACTGGGAAAGACTAAGTAAACTAAATCTGTACTCTCTGGAAAGAAGAGAGAGGTACACCATAATCTACATATGGAAAATGATCGAAAAACTGGTACCAAACCTCAAACTAAACCCAATTACCATCCAAACAACGCTAGAAAATAGGAAAGGCAGAATGTGTAGTGTTCCCAAATTAAAGGCCCGACAAGGGACCTCCTCAACACTGAAGGAAAATAGCTTGGTTATCAGGGGGCCAAAACTTTTTAACCAGCTCCAAAAGACCTCAGAAACGTTACAGGGGTCAAAGTTGAAGTCTTCAAGAAAAGACTAGATGCCTGGCTCAGGACGGTACCAGATGAGCCGGGTGTACCTGGCTATGTGCGGTGGAGAGCACAAATAGCAACTCGCTCCTCCACCAAGCCAAGCCTAGAGGCGGTGCCACCAGCTTGACCTTCGTGTGAAGCGAGACCAACACACGGAACCTAAACGAGGTTAACGAGGAGGATATTAGGGTGGAGTGAAAAAAAACTTTTTTCAGAATTCATTTTTGTAGGGACACCCAAAAGTTAGTCTGTGGTACCAATAAGAAATCTGTATAATATTAGCTACCTGCGACATAAACTTCACCGGCCCCAAGGATGTCAAAGATTTTGCCTTTCAGGTGACCCAAAAAATTAAGGAAAAATTCAAAGATTAAAGCGTATCTTCCGTTGTGTTTATACTAGGAAGATCATTTTTGCTTCATTTGATTTGTCTGTTTATGTTCTTTAATTTTACTCATATACACTTTTTTCTCATTCCTCAGAGAAATTTAGAAAATTTGGTATTTCATGAAAAATACTAACAAAAAATAGGAGTTTTTATTGCTTTCGTTGATTGGTTGATGTTTAGCGTCATTCAGTGATTCGGTTTTCTTTTAGAAGCTCATAAAATAGCTGCATGGCTTTAAATATATTGGTTTATTGGAGCAGCTCTCCGCTAATTTAAGCTAGATACGAGCCATGCATATCTCGGCTTAAATTACCTAGAACTCACCACGTGGAGGCGCTGCTCTTTGAATTCCACCCTAACCCACCCACCATAATACAGGGTGTACATAAAGTCAGGATCTATTTTTGTGAAATAATTATTTTTTTTCTATTTTTCTTTTCAGAAGCCCTTAGAATGAATACAGAAGAGCGTGTGGCAATAGTAATTTGGCGAATCGAGGGAAAGAAATACAATGACATCAGAGAGAAGTTTAGAAGGAGATTTCATAAGCCGGGGCCAATAGACAAGACAATACGAAAATTGGTGAACAAATTTAAACGAACGGGATCTGTAAATGATGAAGCAAGATCAGGACGACCGTGTATGTCAGATCTTACCGTGAATGCAGTACGCGGAATTATCACTGAGGAGCCACGTACGTCCGTTCATGCTGCATCACACAGACTCGGCCTCCCGACGTCATCTGTGCACAAAATTCTGAAAGTTAATTTGCAGAAGAAAAGCTATCATTTGCAGGTTTTACATGATTTACATGAGGAAGATTTCCCTCGACGAAGTGCTGTGTGTGCTGATCTCGTAGAACAAATCTGGAGTGATAATTTAATGGACAACATTCTCTTTAGTGATGAAGCCACTTTCCATACGTGTGGAAAAGTAAATCGCCATAACTGTCGAATTTGGGCAGATGAAAGACCGAATGATTTCGTCCAAAATTGGGAAAGAGACTCACCTAAAGTTAATGTCTGGATGGGTTTAACAAAATCTAAGGTTTATGGTCCTTTTTTCTTTGCTGAAGCTACAGTTACGGGGCTTATTTATCTGGACATGTTGCAGCAATTCCTTGAACCTCAGCTGATTGGGGATAGGATTGTTAGTACCGTCGTCTATCAACATGATGGTGCTCCTTGTCACTATGCCAAAATTGTTCAGGATTATCTAAATGGACGTTTTCCAAATCGCTGGATCGGACGCGGAAGCAACAGACCTTGGCCAACGAGATCACCAGATTTAACCCCTTTAGATTTCTTTGCATGGGGCTTTATCAAATCGCACGTCTATCAGACGAAGATTACGAGTCTTGAAAACTTACGTACACGTATACGAACTGCTGCAGATAACATAACCCCGCAAATGCTCCAGAATGTGTTTAGAAATGCTGCGGAACGATTTGAGCTGTGCAGGGACACTGATGGGCGTCACGTCGAATCCTACTCTTAATTATTTAATAAATGTTACCACTTTATCATGTTATGATTGAATTCCATATAATTTCCAAGTGCTTCACAAAAATAGATCCTGACTTTATGTACACTCTGTAATTTAGAAAGCTTCTTATTCAGTTTTGTAGTCTCTCTTGGTTTCAAATGATTTCATTATTGCTTGAAATGCAATTTTGGTCTTCACGTAACCATCTCTTCTCTCACTTCCATAAACTGCTCTTGCCGCTTCTGTTACAAGTTTGATACTCCTTTCTACTGCTTGTGTATGACAAGGGAATTGAAAGTTTTAATTTTTCTTCGCAGTGTTCTCAGCCAATGATGTCAACTCCTCTTTGGTCAAGTGTTTTGTCAATGGTAGCTCATTGGAGCATAAACTTTGCTTCCACGGCTTCATACTTAACTATTAGTTGATCGACAGATTTTAATTATTTTCCAATTCGTCCTGACATTTCTCGTGGACCATGGAAGGGCCCATCGAGGTGTTTTAACAAATGTCTCAATGGTAACTCATTAAAATGAAAGAAACAAATAAACCAGTGAAAGGGTTTAAGTTCTGCTCCAAATTTTTTAATATGCCTCCTTTTATTCCAGTATTGACTGCAGTGCACAGCCAATGGCAACAATATTTCTAGCACTGATATTTTTGCATCCCAAAAACTCCAAAATGCCTTTATAAATGCTTTTTGCTGTGCTCAATTCTGGAGATATGTGGCTTAAGTAAGATGAGCCTGGTTCTTTCAAAAGGACAATATGCTCTTCCATAGTAATCCTAGAATGATACTTATTTACTTTCATTATCATAACGTTTGTTCGATCTTTTCTTCCATCAAAGTAGAGGTCCATAACATGACCCCTTGAACTGAAAGTTGAGGTATCTTCAGAGAGAGCTTTTCTAATCTTGCTCCTTTCTCGTTTTATCTTGCTTCTGTTGATCACTGAAGAAGTATATTCACTACTAATTAATTTTAAATCTTGAAAAACAGCAGATGCAAGAGCTGCCCCAGCACGGTTAGATATTCCTCTTCGATCGCATTCTCTACCCACTGTTGGCAACTGCATTCTCATTTGTGAAGGTCCGGGATTAATTAACGGCTTTGTCGTGGTTTAAAAAGATCACTGCTTTCGTCCGTTTCGCTGGAACTTGACGAAACAGTTGCAGTAGTATCAAATTCTTTCATTCCTTTCGAGATCCGTGCTGTATATTCCTCATACTTTTGTGTAGCCTTTTTCTTTTTTTCCATCTTTTTGGTAACCACTTTATCTATGGATCCAATCATCATTTTTCGAGACGTTCGTTGGTCATTAAGGAAATCCCTTTCCAGAACAGGAAGTGTTCACATTTACAAGAAGCTATATCAAAGAGCTTCACTGAGTCAAGTTTAAATTTGTGAAGCAATGATTGATAGTCTTTCCGCCCTTTGGATTGTTTCAAGACATTTTGATATTTTTCGTACAAACCTTGGATGCGCTGTGTTATGATCTTATGATGGCTAATTGGAATAGAAGCACGATCCCATACAGTCTTTACTTTTTGGGCAACGACTGTAGTAACATCATAAATTTTTGGATTAGCTTCTCCTGACTTAATTCTTTCCTGTCTAACGAAGGCAAATAAATCAGTGAGAGATCCTTTGGTGGTCCAAAGATTGGATTCAGCTGTTGAGTATTCCTTGGCTTCCTTTTTGCTGATTCATTCGCGGCCATGGAAGCTATGCCTGATTTTGCTTTGTGCGTCGGAATAGAATTAGACGATATTAGTGTCTGTAAATGTTTTTAGCGAATCAGATTCAACATAAAAATTTATCAAAGCAATCAAATAATCTGAAAAAGATATATAAATTATAATATAATATAATATAAATATCAAACCCTAAATAATATAATTATGAAATAATTTAAATCTGTGAAAATCTAAACAAATGGAAACATTAAAATGGTGCTAAAACATCTATTAAAATTGAGAAACTCAACGAAAGATAAAAATTCCTATTTTTTGTTAGTATTTTTCATGAAATACCAAATTTTTCAAATTGCTGTGAGAAATGGGAGGAAAGTGTAAAGGAAAACGTTAAAGAGTATAAATAGACAAATTAAATGAAACAAAAATGATCTTCCTAGCATAAACACAAAGGAAGATACGCTTAAATCTTTGAATTTTTCCTTAATTTTTTGGGGGACCTGAAAGGCAAAATCTTTGACCTCCTTGGGGCCGGTGAAGTTGATGTCGCAAGTAGCTAATATTTTACAGATTTCTTATTGGTACCACAGACCAACTTTTGGGTGCCCCTAGAAAATTTAATTCTAGAAAACGTTTTTTCACTCCACCCTAATATACTATATGCGCCTTGGTGGTATAGTGGTTAGCGTCGCTGACTACGAATCCATCGGGCCCGGTATCGAGACCCGGTGACGGCAGCCTGCGCACAGCAAATTCCAGCTTTTCATCCTTCCACACAATAAAGAAATTGGTTGGTAAATAAATAGGTAGCCTAGTGGTTAAGACGCTGAGTTGCTGGTGGGACGTGGTTTGGATCCCACGTTAAACTGTAGGACGAAGGTGGAATGACGAGTTCGACCTTCGTCAAAATTAACAATTCCGTCGAAAGCAAAACCAACGTTAACCAAGGCTATATGGTTATACAGTAACACGCTTCAAGCATTGCTGCAGCGACTTATACAAGAAGACACCTGTAGGCATTCATTCGTTCTCACGCCAACATAAGATTTTCCCCTCGATCGCCTCTCTGCTTCAAACTCAGCGCATCTTTGTTTATCGTCGACCAGATAAAGAAAACACACATCAAGCGTTTCCATGCCAACGATGTCACATCATACCCTCGAGGTATCCAGCTCAAGCTACCTTCAGCAGTCACACATTCTTCGTTAACCTTCAAATTAACCGTTGCGCATCCTCGTAATTCATCTAATAAGCTACCGCACAATTCTAATTCAGTCAATCATTCAATTCAAATCTCATTTATTCTGTAAGTTTCCATTCGCTTAATTGTTAACTTTTTATTGTGACTTTTATCATTTGTTGTTGTTTATTAAAGAAAGAAAACTCACTCTATTAATATTTTTAATTAGTCACATTTATTATTTCATCAAAAGATCAAAATGATGATCCGTAAACAGTCTTTAATTAATCTAATTGCATCATTATGGGGCCTACAGTAATAGGCCATTATATATATATATATATATATATAATATTTAGTAGAAATCCAATGACAAGGAGAAATGTAAATGCCATGAAAAGTCTTCTTTATTGCGCAACGTTTCGAGCAATACGCTCATCTTCAGGCTGTTTAATAACAATGTGAAATTAAAATCAATATTGAATGAAAAACAAACAGAAATTTCTATAACCTATTCGTAAAGACAAATTTTAAAAGACTGAGAAAAGAGGGTTAAGTTCTAAGTTATACAGATTTACATATCAAAATTAAGAAGTTATTTTTAAATACATGTAGTAAATGTGAAATTAATACACTGGAAAAATTACCAATAGTACACTGGAACAATGGAGCTATCTACCTTACACAGCAGTATCCGAGGCCGACTAATTTGAGCAGAGGAGACGGGAATGAAAGATGGCGAGGGAGATAGGGAAGGAGGGATTATAAGGAATTGGGGAAGGAGGAGGGATCATAGCAGATTGAGAGGGACGGACGATGAGTCAACATTCAGACTAGGGGACAATGCTTTAATGAAAAGGGATTCTAAAATTCTTAGTGAGTTGGGACAAGTATTACAACCAAGAATTTTAAAATTGTCTAAAGTGACATCAATTTTGCATTTGATGCTATGTTCACGTATGCTGGAGGCTTCCTTAGTTTTTAAAATTTTACCTGTTCGGCCACTTATTCCCATATGCGAATAAAATCTAGCCCTGAGAGAGCGAACAGTGCTGCCGATGTAATTCCCAAGGAGACACCTAGGGCAGGTAAATAAATATACAACACCGCTACGCAACGAGTCAGGGGTTCGATCCTTCGCTGAGAAAAAGCTACCTAAAGACGTTTTATTAATAAATATGATGCGGAAATCAGTATGATAAAAAAATTTCTTTAACAATTTTGTAAATTTAAGCTTAAATTCCTTATTCAAGGGACCCATTTCAGGTACCAAGAAATATTTTATATCCTTCGGCACTGTAATACATGGAAGTTGAGGGCTATAAACATTATTTAAGAAGGATCTAATTAGTTTGTCTACATATTGAACAGGAAGACTATTATTAGTAAAGTATGATCTTAGATTATTAAATTCATCATTAAGTAAGGTAAAATTAGAGGTCAAATTATATCCTCTGAACAGGAGAGTTTTAATACAAGACATCTTATAGTTGAAATCAGTAAAACTAAAAAAATTCATGCCCAAACCAGTGAAAGTGGGTTTCCTATAAACTGATGTAGTAATAGAATCACCGTTTTTCGAAATTAAAAGATCTAAGAAGGGGAGGGAGCCATTTTGCTCAGTTTCCATTGTATACGTTATATTGGGGTGCAAAGAATTTAGGAAGTTAAGAATTGTTGCGCTTGTACCGCATTATCAAAGACTGCTATCGAATCATCAACGAAGCGTCGATAGAAAATTGGCTTGAGATGAGTGGGAGATTGTCTAAAAATTACACTTTCTAAATGAGTCATAAAAAAGTCAGCTGCTAGCGGTCCGACTGGTGATCCCATCCCTACCCCATCAATTTGTTGGTAAACCTTATTGTTGAAAGTGAAATAGCATTGTTTGAAGACCAATTCTAAAAGTTCCTTCAAATGAGACAATGAAAAACCATGAAAATTATCAACTGTTGTTCGTCTCCTGTCCCCCTTTGCGAAAAATGTTTACACTATAAATAACTCGTTTGAATTCCAAAAAGAACTCCTGGGTAAAAACTTCGATTCAAAAAAGTTTTTTGTCAGTTTTGATGTAAAGTCACTTTTCACAAATGTACCTGTATCTGAAACTATTGCCATTATTTTAGATAGGGTTTTTAGCTCAGTTGATAATTTTCATGGTTTTTCATTGTCTCATTTGAAGGAACTTTTAGAATTGGTCTTCAAACAATGCTATTTCACTTTCAACACATAAGGTTTACCAACAAATTGATGGGGTAGGGATGGGATCACCAGTCGGACCGCTAGCAGCTGACTTTTTTATGACTCATTTAGAAAGTGTAATTTTTAGACAATCTCCCACTCATCTCAAGCCAATTTTCTATCGACGCTTCGTTGATGATTCGATAGCAGTCTTTGATAATGCGGTACAAGCGCAACAATTCTTTAACTTCCTAAATTCTTTGCACCCCAATAACGTATACAATGGAAACTGAGCAAAATGGCTCCCTCCCTTCTTAGATCTTTTAATTTCGAAAAACGGTGATTCTATTACTACATCAGTTTATAGGAAACCCACTTTCACTGGTTTGGCATGAATTTTTTTTAGTTTTACTGATTTCAACTATAATGTCTTGTATTAAAACTCTCCTGTTCAGAGGATATAATTTGACCTCTAATTTTACCTTACTTAATGATGAATTTAATAATCTAAGATCATACTTTACTAATAATAGTTTTCCTGTTCAATATGTAGACAAACTAATTAGATCCTTCTTAAATAATGTTTATAGCCCTCAACTTCCATGTATTACAGTGCCGAAGGATATAAAATATTTCTTGGTACCTGAAATGGGTCCCTTGAATAAGGAATTTAAGCTTAAATTTACAAAATTGTTAAAGAAATTTTTTTATCATACTGATTTCCGCATCATATTTATTAATAAAACGTCTTTAGGTAGCTTTTTCTCAGCGAAGGATCGAACCCCTGACTCGTTGCGTAGCGGTGTTGTATATTTATTTACCTGCCCTAGGTGTCTCCTTGGGAATTACATCGGCAGCACTGTTCGCTCTCTCAGGGCTAGATTTTATTCGCATATGGGAATAAGTGGCCGAACAGGTAAAATTTTAAAAACTAAGGAAGCCTCCAGCATACGTGAACATAGCATCAAATGCAAAATTGATGTCACTTTAGACAATTTTAAAATTCTTGGTTGTAATACTTGTCCCAACTCACTAAGAATTTTAGAATCCCTTTTCATTAAAGCATTGTCCCCTAGTCTGAATGTTGACTCATCGTCCGTCCCTCTCAATCTGCTATGATCCCTCCTCCTTCCCCAATTCCTTATAATCCCTCCTTCCCCTATCTCCCTCGCCATCTTTCATTCCCGTCTCCTCTGCTCAAATTAGTCGGCCTCGGATACTGCTGTTAAGGTAGATAGCTCCATTGTTCCAGTGTACTATTGGTAATTTTTCCAGTGTATTAATTTCACATTTACTACATGTATTTAAAAATAACTTCTTAATTTTGATATGTAATCTGTATAACTTAGAACTTAACCCTCTTTTCTCAGTCTTTAAAATTTGTCTTTACGAATAGGTTATAGAAATTTCTGTTTGTTTTTCATTCAATATTGATTTTAATTTCACATTGTTATTAAACAGCCTGAAGATGAGCGTATTGCTCGAAACGTTGCGCAATAAAGAAGACTTTTCATGGCATTTACATTTCTCCTTGTCATTGGATTTCTACTAAATATTAAATTGAAGCTCTGTAGAAGCAACCCGCATAATTATATATATATATATATATATATATGTATGGGTCTAGTTTCTTGTTTATTCCTCTCATTATCTAGTTTTTGCAGCTATATATTTATAGGGACAAATAAATAGCATTTTCCATAGCAAATAGCAAATTTCCATGTATTTTCATTAACATTTATGGAGTTAGAAATTTATACAGACAATGAAAATTATACAGCACTGTACTTGGCTAATTCCGCTTTGCCTTTTGTTAGCACTTGTTTCATATGTTTCTTTGCAACTTGTAAGAGGAATTGTTGCTGCTCTTTATTCCTCACAGAATTGTTCAGTCTCTGCAAGAGCAACTGCTCGTTCAGCTGCGTCATTCACAACTCCTAGAGCGTTTATTGTTGTCTCGAGTTGCTTGTATTCTTCGTCTTTCTCGCCTTTCTCTCTTTTATGACTTAAGAATGCTGGTATTTCACGATGACCCATTCCCCCACTTATCAATCTGAAGAAGTTTTTTGTTCTTTCAGTCACAAAATGAGAGATGGAGATATTCCGCAATGACAAGTTCTTGCTTTTCAGTCGTTTATGAGCTTTCCTTGATGAGAGCCTTTCCAAGTTCCCTATCATCTTTCTCTTCTCTTCCTCTTCAACTCTTTCGTCAAAAAGGCTAGTCCAACGAGATCTTCTGACAAATACCAGAGATGACGTCGAAGGGCCTTTTCTGCATTTCTTGCTACATCACCATCCGGATACTTAAGCAGCAGATTCCAGATGTCTAGATCGTTCTTTGGAGCCAATCTTGGGACGATACATTCATGCCAGTGTCGAACGTACACAAAAGCCACGAAGAGAGAAACGTGTCATTGCCCGGGACTCTTGATTTTTCAGTTCTAGTTGATCTTTAAATAGAGTAATTTTAAGAGCATAGATAGCTTTGGTCATCCATCTGGCTTGATGGCATGCTCCTGGAGGACGGAGTTTAAATTGTTTAATGTGATGATCTCCCCCAAGAAAAATAAAGGCAAGTTCCAGTAGTTCCTTGTAATCTTCGCTTGGGTGATTTCCTGACTGGAGAACCTCCTTGAGGAAGGTCAGCATTTCATCACGCCTATTCTCGTAGAAGCTGTCATTGCTGATGATGTTGATTAAGTCTGCGTCAGAGTTGAGTGTGGAATATGATTTCTGATCCAAGGCATCCCATCGTGATCGAATTCTCTTGAAGAGAGCAATATCTGGCCCACATGAAGGCCCATAGCAATACTCGAAGACATTTTTGAGGATCAGTTCATGTATATGGTAACGACAAGCCAGCCATAATACTTGTCTTCGAAGACTTTGCTCAATGTGCAGACAAGCACCTTGAACCATCCCTGTGTTCGAAGGGGTTTTATCGAACGACATACCTATGATCCGTTCCTCAATCTTTGCATTTTGTACCTCTTTCATCACTGCCTGTGCAACCTGTTTACCTGTTCCATCGACAGCTGCAGGGACACCAATCAATTCTTCGAAGTTGTGTCCCGTAACAACAACAGTAATCCTATCTTCAAGGGTTCTTTTTTGACTAATGTCCGGGAGCAGTTTTCCATCCCAGTGAAGCACTAATAAAGGAGCAGTCTGGAATTTTGTAGTAGCCATCTCTTGCAACATTTCTGCCCTGTTCTTTGCGCGAGCTCTGTGAACAGAGGCTCTGGAGATTGACAATGTGTTGATGTCGTATCCTAAGCTTTTCGCAGTGGCGGGGTATGACGTAGTAGCCTGGCTAATTGACAGGTTTTCACGATCCCACGAAGCAGTAAGAGTCTTATCTAGAATGTTTTTTTGATCGGCACTGAGTCGTTTTTAAAGATTTTGATTCTTTTACCTTGAATTCTTCTTCTTTTTCTTCCACCAATGATGTTGAAGATGAATAACCTTCAAGTTTATTCTTATGGGTCATCCTCTGTATACCTTCCTCCTCACGATTCTTCCTCTTCTTCAATGCATCCTGAGCTTTTTCTTTCCGTTTCATTGCCTGTAGATGAAACCTATCCACACTGGAGCTTGCTATATTAAACAGCTCTTCCAAATCACCCTTCCACATTTCTCTCTTCATAAGCGCACCATCAGTGGTCTTACCCTTGTCTTTTTGGAGTTGTTGATACTCATTAAAGAGAGCCTTAACCTTCTTCCTGACGTTGAGGTCTGCCATCACTGGAATATATGCTTTACTCCATACATTCCGTAGTTCGATAGACGTCAGCTTCGCTGCTTCTGCAATGGTTTTCTTTTCTTCTCTGTGATGATACAAAAAGCACAACAATACTTGCTCTTTGGAAGGTAGCCTTGCCTCAAGTAAGTCAGGTGAGGGTTTTTCTCCAGAAGCCACGTTCCTTTTCTAATTGCCATCACATCAAACAGTACCTAGAATTAAAATAATATATGGTAAATGCTCATTGCTCAAACATTTATAATAAAAGAATAGCTCAAGTCTAACTGTTTTTATAGATAACATGAATATATTACAAAACTATAGCACATTAACCAACTGCATACCTTACCTTACCTTATGTTGTTTCGTGCGTTGGTCTCTCTTCACACGGAGGTCAAGCTGGTGGCACCGCCTCTAGGTCTGGCCTGGTGGAGGAGCGAGTTGCTTTCTTGCGCTCTCCACCGTACATAGCCAGGCACGCCCGGCTCATCTGGTACTGTCCTGAGCCAGGTATCCAGTCTTTTCTTGAAGACTTCAACTTTGACCCCCGTTACGTTTCTGAGGGCCTTAGGAAGCTGGTTGAAAAGTCTTGGCCCCCTGACAACCAAGCTATTTTCCTTCAGGGTTGAGGAGGTCCCTTGTCGTGCTTTAATTTGGGAACACTACACATTCTGCCTTTCCTATTTTCCAGTGTTGTTTGAATGGTAATTGGGTTTAGTTTTAGGTTTGGTACCAGTTTTTCGATCATTTTCCATATGTAGATTATGATGTACCTCTCTCTTCTTCTTTCCAGTGAGTACAGATTTAGTTTACGTAGTCTTTCCCAGTAGTTGAGTTCTTTGCAGCCATCAATCTTGGCTGTGAAATGCCTTTGCGTTTCTTCTAGTTTATTAGTTTCTTCCTTTTTATATGGGGACGTCAAAACTGAGCAGTATTCAAGTTTTGGTATAATCAGTGTTTTTAGCAGGGGAATCATTACTGTCCTGTCCCTTCTCTTGAACGTTCTTAGAACCTGTCCGGCGACTCTTTTTGCTTTATTTATCGCTATCTGATTTTGTGTTTCGAATTTCGCATCATCTGTCATTATTATCCCGAGATCAATCGCTTTCATGCTTCTCTGAATTTCCTGTCTATCTGGAGCATAATATGCAGTCTGTTTAAGTTCTTCTTTTCTACCATATCTCAAGAGCTGAAATTTCTCGGCGTTGAATGACATGTTGTTGTCTTCTGACCATTTGTATATTTTGTTCGTGTCCCTCTGCAAGGCCTCCACGTCATGTACATCGCTGATTTTTCTGCTGATCTTTGTATCGTCTGCAAAGGATGTTACTATACTATTGCTGTTTACTCCGCTGTCTATGTCTGTTAGCATGATAATGAACAGGAGTGGGGCCAGTACTGTCCCTTGTGGTACTGAGCTGCGTACTTCCGATTCTGATGATGATATACCTTGAATTTTGACGACCTGCAGACGATCACTAAGGAAGTTGTAGATCCATTTTCCCACTTTGCCTGTTATTCCCATGTCTTTAATTTTATGTGCTATTATACCATGGTCACATTTATCGAAAGCTTTAGCAAAATCTGTGTATATAACATCGTAGTTGTCATTGCCTTCCAATGCATCTAGGATATTGTTGTAGTGCTCTATTAGTTGTGATAGGCATGATCTACCTGATCGGAATCCATGCTGATTTTCGTTGAATCTTTCCCGTGTCTCCAGGAAATCATAAATTTTCTCTCTAACTATTCTTTCAAATACTTTGGTGAGGTGGGACGTCAATGACACTGGTCTATAGTTCTTTGCTTGAGATCTGTCCCCTCCTTTATATATAGGGACAATGTTTGCTCTTTTCAAGATGCTCGGTATTTCCCCAGTGTCTAGGGATCTTCTCCATATCCAGTATAAAGGTGTAGCTATTTCATTTTTACAGTTTTTAATCAATAATGCGTTCCAATTGTCCGGACCTGCAGCTGAATGTAGTTTCATTTGTCTATAGCTCTCGCTACATCTTCTGGTGTAAACTCAAAGTCTGTTATATACTCTCCTTGCAATTCCTCTTCAAAGAATGCATTTATGTCAGGTATCGCTTTGTCACTTTTTGGGGTACTGAAAACTGATTCATATTGAGCTCTCAATGTATCAGATATTTCTTTTGGATCGTCGGTTAGTTCATTATTTCCCGTCCTTAAGGGCCCAATAGCGGCGCGCGTTTTTGTTTTCCTTTTTGCATAGCTATAGAAGTATTTTGGATTTTCCTTTATTGCTTCTACCGCCTTTTCCTCTTCCCTCTCTGTATGGTCCTTAATCAGGGCTTGTATTTCCCTATCGATACCCTCCAGTTTTTCTTTTATTGTTTTCCTGTCATTATCTCCGCAGTTTCCTAACTTCGCCTCCACTCTCTTTCTTTTGCGGAATAGTCTTCTCTTTTGCCTTTCTAGCCAGCTCCTCTTTCCTTTTGGCTGTGATTTCGGAGCATATTTTTCTAAAATTCTCAGCGTTTTTTCCTCCAAGTTGTTAGCATTTCTTCAGTTGTTTTATTCTCGAAAATTGTTCTCCATTCTATTTGGGCCATGTGCGATCTGATTGCTTCCCAATTTATAGTCTTCGAGTTTAAGTTAAAGGCCCCGAATTTACTTCTTTCCACAATATGTGTATTGTCTTCTAATGCTGCCATCATATTTGTTGATATCTCGATTAAGTTGTGGTCTGAGATAATGGTTGGGGTTATTTTTATATCAGCAATCAAGTTCGTGTTATTCGTGAATACCAGATCCAGGCAGTTATTTTTTCTGGTATTTTCTGTTATCTCCTGTGTCAGCATAAACTCGTTTGTGAGAGCCATCAACATTTTTGCTTGTTCCTGATCTTCTCTTGTGCCCCCCTTGTCCTGGTGAATATATATATTCCTATTCACCTTTTTGTATTTTATAAATGGGAAGTTAAAGTCTCCGCAGATCATTATATTGGGGGATGGAGGGTTTATGGCCTTTATTAGCTTTCTAATGTCATCAATGGCCTCCGAGAATTTTTCGGTTGGGGTGCTTGGAGGTCTATAGATGACTATTACTATCAAGTTTAGTTTTTCTATTTTCACTGCTAGGAGTTCCACATAGCTGTTTGATTTACTTATTATCGTCTCTGTCATATGACCTTCCTGTACATATATAGCACAGCCACCTTTCCGTCTCGTCGTTCTATCCGCTCTTAGTAAGTTGAAGCCCTCTATATTTATCTCTTTCTTATCAATACAATGTTCGCAGTTTTCACAATTTCCTTGGCAATCTTTAAGATGAGTTTCTGTGAGGCATGCGATGTCCGCCCTTGTTTCGTCCATAAATCCTTTCAGGTACGAAACCTTATTGAGTGATTGGTTTGGTCTTATTCCTTGAATATTAGCCAGGACAATTTTTATGTTCTCTGTTTTTCGTTGCCCCTTGTGCATTTCAAGTTCGTTTTCCTTCGATATCGCTTGATTCGTTGCTCTATGATCCTCCGAAAGAGATCCGTTTCCTCCTACTTGTATTGGTAGCTTCTTGCCCGGTAGCGATTTGGCTCGGGGGTTTCCAGCTGTGTCAACTGCATGTGGATGACATTTAGCATTCGTAAGGTGTCTGAGATGTTGAAAAAATTTTCTTGTTCGCTTATTGTGTTCCTATTGTTGTTCCTATTGTTATTTTTATTCCTATTGTCATTTAAACTTTTCTTTTTCCTTTGTTCGTTGAGTCCGTCGGGAGATGTTGATAGTAGCATTTATTCCCGAATTTGCAGGTTCCATATTTTGCGTAAGTTCTGCAAATGTCCGGGTGGTAGAATTTACATCCGTCTCCAAATTTACAATGACCATTATTATAGAAGAAATTGCATATTGGGGGATGTTCATATATACATTGTCCTCTTTTAAATCTGCAATTATCTTTTATATAATACCTGCATATAATTCCTTCCCCATATTTACTCTTGGCTTTTGTTTTTTGCTCCTTATTGGGGGACAGTTTTACTTCGTTTACTTGACTGCCCTCTTGTCTTGTCCTATTTGTGCTATTTGTGCTAGTTGTGTTTGTGTCCTTCGTTGCCCTTATGCTGTGTGTTGTCTTTACACTCTTTGTCGCCTGTGTGTTTTCGGCCTCATTTTGTGACGGTATTTGAATTCTTTCTATTTCGCCTTTCTCCGTTTCTTCCGTTTTCCACTGTTCTTTGTTTCCACTTTCCTCTTTCATTCTCTTCTCGTAGTCTCTTTCTGCTTTAAATACCGTAAAAGAGTTTAATTCGGTCAAGCAGTTCTCGCAGAAAAATTTTATTCCATTAAACTGCTTTGCGTTCGTTATAAGGGAGATTTTTTCATCTCCCCATTCTAGGCATTTAAAATCAAAAAGTAGCTGACAAAAATCGCACCTCATCGCCTCTGTCTCAGCTGTTGCAGCTTTACAGATACCACAGAGTTGCAGTATGCATTAATTTCCATGTTGGTGAAGTGACTCAAAAAGGGGGTATTATGGGAGGTATTGGGTGGGGGATGACTCAAGCTGTGTGAGGGAAAGAATTTTCCGTTACTCCAGGGTAGGGGATGTGGCACGCTGTATACTTCTCACTGATTGGTCCTCTCGACTGTGGCTGCGGGGGATAATGGGGGGATATTTGCGGGCACTTCAAAAAACAAAACTTTCCTCACAAAGAGACTCGGAAAAAACAAAAACAAATGTTGTATATATTAATTCACTTTGATTTTATTTACTTTTTTGGTATACGCCGCGATTTTTACTTTTTTTAAAAGAAATACCGCTATGCACTATTAATTAACTCACAATATCGGCACCGTTTAAAACTGATTAACTGCAGGATTTTTACTGTAATACCGCTTTTATTCGGACTTCGATCGAAACACGTGTAACCGCCACAACAGCAAAACACCTATGTGTTAGTTATTTTTGCATCAAGCATAAAATACCACTCGACATGAACTAACCTGATATATTTACAGCATAATCCATAAACAATCTCACACTATTACAGCACAAGAAAAGCGGCAATTTTATGGGTCGGTTATGTACAAACTGAAAGCCAATCAGCATCGAGTTTACCATATAAGGAGCGGAACCTGCAAATATCATCCGATTTTGCTGAAATTTGGCTACGCACACTTTTTTATGAAATGGAAATGGGGCATGGGGTATATGATCTAAAATTAAAAAAAATTTGATTTGTGAAACACCCTAATATACCTTTGGTTAGCTTCCGCCCGAATTGTTCATTCTGACGAAGGTCACGCTTTTCACTCCACCTTAGACCTACAGTTTAACGTGGAATCCGAACCACGCCCCATCAGCAGCCCAGCGTCTTAACCACTAGGCCACCTAGGGTACCCATTTATCTACCAACCACTTTCTTTATTGTGTGGAAGGATGAACAGCTGGGTTTTGCTGCGCGCCGACTGCCGTCGGGTCTCGAACCCGGGCCGATGGATTCGTAGTCAGCGACGCTAACCACTACACCACCGAGGCGCAATATATATATATATATATATGTGTGTGTGTGTGTGTGTGTGTGTGTGTGTGTGTTTGTGTACATGCGTGTGTGGGGAGTGTCTGTATGTTCTTGGTTACCATACGAAACCCCAACAATCTTTAGGAAACACAGAGTTCATCGCGACCCGAACGTGGGTTTGGTGGTGTCGTCATACATTCAGACTTACTTTTTTTAGCTTAAAATCATTAAATATTATGATAAACAGGGATATAATGAAGGTTAAGAGGTCGGATTTGGTTAGGTTTGGTTTAGTTAATTAAGTTATTTAGATTAGGTTAAATGTCGCCAACCACAATTGTAAAAAGTGAAAATATCGAAGTTTCGTAAGGTAGCCAAACATGTGTGTGTGTGTGTGTGTGTGTGTGTGTGTGTATGTGTGTTCTAAAACTCCGGCCTTGTATTTTCTTGATATATATATGTGATTAAACCTGAAACTGAAAGATATTTTTGTTGTAGAAAATAAAAATCTCTTGGAACCAAAATCGCCTAAATTACCTTCTTTTAATTATTTGAATGTACTTCGTTGTTAAACGTGAAAGCTGAACGCGGACGGAGTATAAAAATCATCGATGCTCTAAAACCTAAATGAAGCTCCGCAAGAATTCATACTTTGAGGAGCAATTACTGACCAAGATTGCACTCAAAATGAAGAAGAGTAGATGATACCTCAACTGTACAGTGATCGAGTGAATGTAAACTGAGAAATTATATCGATTCAGTGAGACAGACTGAAAGGAACATTAGTAAAGAAGAAACACTGAGTGTGGTACACATTCCTACCATGGGGAAAAGATACGTTGATTAGAAATAACCATTGCGTATAACAGGCAAAATTAACCACTACAGACCCCGGGGTACCTGGCCCCCCCCCCCCCCCCATTGGCGCATTACATTAATTAAATAAATTAATACTTTACAAAAATTATATTACATAGGCCTACCTAAGGTTGTAAATTCATTTTTCTCTTATTTTAGTTTGTTTACATTTCACTTTGAGCGCCTTAGAATTATGCCCAAATTTTAAGTAAATTAAAGTTTGGTAATTATATCCAAATTCGCATGATTCCACTGTTAATTCACCATCGTGTAAATAGTTTGCGATCAATGCCGAAAGCACGAAGCTTTAAATGACATAAATGGTATGTTATTTGAATTAATGAATTGAACGTCAACAAAACACCTTAAGAGAAATACATTTTTAGTTTATAGTTTCAGTAGCTATACGTCATGTATTACATAACCCCAAGTCTGTGTTGCTACTTTGTAATTAACAGTAGACTGAACTTAACAGTTACAATTTTTTTTTTATCTTTTCCGTTTGACTGCCGCCATTGAAACATACCCGAAAATATCACGACTTAACCTAACCAATTATCAAGGGCGTACAGTTGATCTATTACTAATTATAACATTGTTTGTTTCTGGAATAGTATTTACTATTTACTAATAGATCAACTGTACGCCCTTGATAATTGGTTAGGTTAAGTCGTGATATTTTCGGGTGTTTCAATGGCGGCAGTTAAACGGAAAAGATCCTTTTTTTTAATAGACTGAAGACCTTCATAATGTCGGAATAGTAGATGATACTATTTTCCTTAGTAGCGGCAATGAAGTTTATTTACTTCTGACGTCCGGTTCACCTTCTTCCCATTGTACTTTATCTGACTGAGAGTTGCGGAAAACAATTTATACCTTCGTTCTATGGCGCCTCTCCCTCAGTCCGTTGAGAGAATAGAATGTTTATAAATCTCAGGTGGAAGGATATAAAATGACGAATTATCTTTGTCAGTCTTTATTGCACAAGGATAGCTCACTTCTAAGATATTAAATTTATTTTACAATGCACAGTAATTAGAAAAATCTAATCTTTAACACAACACTTGTTTAGAGAATTGTAAAACGAAAGAGAAAGACCTGAGCCGAGACCAGCTGCCCCAAGAGCGAAACACCGACTGTCGAGGAGTGAGGCGCGGGGCGCCGCCTGCCCTCTCAAAGTGTTTGCACTTTGCCCTGGAGAAACTCCCATGGTGCCACGTTTACAAAAGATTCTGAAGGTTGCAAAGGTTGTCTAACACTGATATTAGCAAAGGAATTTATATAATTTTGGTTCTACACTTAACTCTTTTATGTGATTTATAATAGTCGAAAAGAACATTTAGAAGTTAGGAGTCTCTGGTTAAGATTATAGATGTGGCAACACTGGAGTCGTTAGGGTTAAGAAAGGATGCCAAAGAATCTCCTGGCATTGAGGCAAGTTATACAAATATTAAGAATTTAACGGATTGATATTTTAATTTATATAAACACAATAATATCTTTTAAAGGATTAATAATGTAATTTAGACACACAAATAATATTTTTAAATTTTAACCAAAACTTTATTTCCTTTGGAAAACCTTTTCCACAATAATATAATCGAGTTGCCAAAGGGCTGAGTCTTGCAATGCTGGTTATATAACCTATTTTGGTGTTTTTATCATATTGAGCCTATACATATTGAAGAACAGCCCGGTGTCAAGTTGCATGTGTTGAGCATTTTCTTTTTGAGGAGCAAAGAAAAAACATGCTTGTTTATCTCATAAATTGTAATTCACATGGGCTTTACATAAATTTTTGACATATTTATCACATTTGTGATCAAAATATAACTTTTTATTGTGAATGTGTTTTATATTTATACTTTATTAAGCAATTCAACGATGGTCACATGTAATTAGCGGGTGTATAGGGTACATGTTGCAGCATGTATTTCATGGTGTACTCTTTTATCTATTTATAACCAGATACTGTAAATACACGGAAACAAATACTGTATACAGAGAACACCTTCAAAGGCATCAGAAAGAATAAACAAGATCAAATACTATGGAGAAAGTAACAGTACAATTTTTATTCAGTCATGTAGAACATCATCATCTTCGTCATCTGAGATATGAGTCTGGTCCGTATAGGGGTTATGGCACTGTTCATGTCCTTGACACCTGCAGTAGGTGGTACAAGAAAGACGAGCTTTCTTGCAAGAATATGAGTTACGTAAACAGGCATTTCCTGCCCCACAGAATATTTTGTAACGCAGTTCATCCATAGTGACGACTCCAGTCTTCGATCCAGATAGAAGAGAAAAGAAGTGCGTTCCAGCAGTAATTACCTCAGCTACTGTGCTTTCTTTATTTCCAATGGACTGGAGGTTGACTTTTGGAAGCTATTTTACTCCAGAGAGTTTTCCTTTACCATACGGATAACTTGTCGTGTCACAGCCTGTTAAGGTGTGCACTGCAAGGATATCATTGCATTGTTGGCCAAGCTGTGAAGAAGATGCATTGATATCAATAGCAGTGCCATCTGCCTTCTTCATGTGTATACTGACATTTCTGTTGTTGAGATCCCACCTACAACAGTAATATACCAGGAGCAAAACTATATCAGTGTCATCCGATAGAACTTGAACTACATGTACGTGGCCCACTTTTCAATTTTTTTTTTTAAGTATAGGTTATCGTAGTTTTTCCCATTATTTGGCACTATACTAGCACATTGGTACCATTTTTACAAAAATTGATCAATATTTAGGGGTCTCGCATCGACCTTGAAATTACGAGTTTTTTTTTTTAAATGCGTACTTTTTAACTTTTTACTGAATCAAGATAAATCATTAAGTAGGGATGTTTTCTGAATCCTCTTGATGAGAGAAGTCGTTTGGTGTGCCTTCCAATGTCATACGACTAACGGTTTAAAAGGTGTGCCTGTATACAGGTAATACCAATGTGCTAGTATAGTGCCAAATAATGGGAAAAACCACGATCACCTATACTTTTCAAAAAATCAGCAAATAGCAGACAAATAAGGAAGAAAGAAACAATAACTTAAACAATCACTTTTGCATTGTATTGACCACTATCACACGTCACTGGCTGCAACGTTGTCCCTCTGTGCTATGTCATCGTGGCGAGTGATGACTTCTTGAAGTCGCCGAGCTCTTTCCGGTTATTTTCCACCACTTGCAGAGGATCCTGCAGCTGTGCCTCGTCCTTTGTGACCGTGTTTGCATAGTCTTGTATCAGTTGGACTCCTCTTTCAGCGACGTCATTGGTGACCTGGAGATTAGAGATCACATCCTTCAGACGACAAAAGTCCTCGTTCTCGTCCCACTTATCAGTTGGCAGGATGAGCCACGAAGACCCATACATCTTCAGACCTGCAAATAAGAACCAGGAGGACTCGTCGATCAGGTCGGGGAGTAGCGTCATCTCGTCGACTGAGACGTTCTCGTATGTGAAGTCTTTGGGTACAGGGAGGTGGGACAGCTTCTCTGCCATCTCTTGCTTCACAGTGCCATCCACCTTGTTGCTGCATAGAGCGAAGATGACGGTCTGAGGCCTCAGATACCAGAAGTGCCGCCTCATCACTGCCAGTGACGCTTCTGCCACCTCGCGGTCCACTGCCCTATACCTCAGAAAACGCTGGTATAGTACCAGGTCATTCAACGGCGCATCAGCTGCTACAGGGGCCGCAAACCAAGCTGGTACGTACAGAAGAGCGATGAACACCACGATCCTGTGCAGTTTGTCGACCAGCTCGGCGTCGAGCTCCAGCTGCCTACTGAACATCAGCAGTTTTGTGTAGTAGATGACCTGAAACAGAATAGGCACCATTGTAAGTAAGACAGGTTTATTGTTACCAATTACTTTGTTTGCGTTATAATGAAATGTTTATCTTTGAATAACATTTAAACTTATCTCTAGATTATTTTTGTTTGAAAATACTAACGTTTTCTGCTCTTTTGGAGTAAGTACCACTCTTTCCACAATGCCTCTAGCTTCCGTTCGCAGTTGAGCTTTGTGATTATTTTAATGCGGGCCATGTTCCAAAACTTTAAGACGTTGTTTACGGTTTCTTTGAATGCGTCTTTCCTGTTAGCAGTTTACTGGATAACACTGAAGAAGTATTGCAAAACCTGCCTTGTTGTTGGCAATTTGCTACCACTGATGGAGGACGACGGTTGGCCAACTAAAAAAATTTCCGAGGCCGATCTTAGAGAAGGTAGTGATGTTATTTTCGCCTTTCCTTTTGATGACTCTCTATTTGTAGCTTCAAGAGTTCTTCCAGTTATGGTTGCCATCGATTTGTCCATGACAAAGGATGAGGAACTCAGACAGAATTTCAAAATGTTATGATCTGCAAAAAAAGAAATAGGTTAGGTACCTGGCACAGGCATAGTGCATTTTCTAATTACCTATATACATTATACATTCCGCCCGGGTATGGTGACTAATTTTTTTGAAAAGTATAGGTGATCGTGGTTTTTCCCATTATTTGGCACTATACTAGCACATTGGTATTACCTGTATACAG
>JAJOZX010000439.1:37500-52500 GCA_023014485.1 Bathynomus jamesi | reverse complement strand
AATTCCATAATTTCATAATTCCATGTCGGTCGGCGGCAAGTTGACGTATGGAAATTGTGTGTGTTTAAGCTCACTTATAATAATTGTAATTTCGAAAGGCTTAATTGCAAAAATAAAAGAGACGAAAAGAGGTTCTATTACAGTGCAAAGAACCATTTATAAACCTCGTGTATTCATTGGGTCCTGTTTTAATAAAGTATTCATTTTAATATTAAAATGGAAGTACTGGGAGCTAATCTTAATATATTATTTAGTCTGTATTAATTAGTGGTACATTAGTGACCGTCACTAATGTATATGGTTGTAAATTTGACTTGGTCCGCAATCGATATGAACCGTGACTTGATGGATACCGTAATGAAATTGACTGGATTCTTTGGATCTGATATATTTGCATGTCCGTTATAAATAGATATAGAATGTAACATATTTGTGGACAGTAGTCTATTATGACTTGCTCCTCTGGACCGAGAGATTCTATCTTTAGTTTTAAACCGATAATTAATTATTTTTAAATTGATAATTATTTAGTTTCGTAAAAATTGGTCGTTGCCAATTTACCGGCAGTTTTTAAATAAGTTTCTTATGTTCTTGTGGTTCGGAACCCACGTAAAATTGTAGGTCCCCTTCGCCACCACGGAGGACATACACAATACACGATTACGAACACAGTTAGGTAGACCAGCCATGAATGGATCCTCGGGTCTTTGTTGGTCTGAAACATTATAACATTATAACATTATAACATATATATATATATATACTGTATATACAGTATATATATATATATACTAAAAAATAAAAATGTCTTTCAAAACTCGTCGAAAGAAAAAAAAGAATAGAAAATACGATAAAATAAATTTTATTTTTTATTGAGAAAAATAAGAACGAAAAAAAAAGATAGTCGAAAAGTGACTGAAAAGATACGACCCCATTTCGATTTAATTTTTTTAAATTAAATAAATACAGAAAAGAAAAGTTTTTATATAAATACATTCTCTATTTTATTACGAACACCATCCAATTTTTCGAACCCACGCACTTTATTTTATTTTAATCTATATATATATATATATATATATATATATATATATACACTGTATGTGTGTGTGTGTATATATATATATATATATATATATATATATATATATAGAATGATGATCTGCACAAAGATTTTTATACACATTAAAGGAGAACCAGGAAAGGTTTTAGTAACACACTTGCACCCCTCCAGTTCTCCCCCGCCCCTTAGGTTGTGTTTCTGGGGGCTTTTGCTGCGCAAGACGCAGCGGGCATTCTAGTATATATATGTGTGTGTGTGTTTTGTGTGTGTGTGTGTATATATATACTATATATGTGTGTGTGTATATATATATATATATATATATATATATATATATGTGTGTGTGTGTGTCTGTCTGTCTGTCTGTCTGTCTGTCTATTCCAGCCATAACTCCAAAATGGAAGCAATTACAAACATGAAACTTCACACACATATTGATTAGGTCCCAAGGTTGTGGCACCTGGGTGTTAATAAATTAAATAATTAATTTTAAAAAATTAAATGACGTCATCAACATCATTACGTCATTACGTATATATATATATATATATATATATATATATATATATATATATATATATATATATATATATATATATATATATATATCGAAACCTATGATAAAATTATTGAATACTCGGTTAGGTTCATTGAATGCCAGGTTAGGTCATCTGTACGTCCTTGACAATTGTTTAGGTTAAGTCGTGATATTTTCGTTAGCTTAAACGAAAATATCACGACTTAACCTAACCAATCGTCAAGGGCGTACAATTAACCTAACCGGGCATTCAATTAACCTACCCGGGCATTCAATTAACCTGCCCGGGCATTCAATTAATCTAATCGGGCATTCAGTTGACCTAACCGGGCATTTAATTAACCTAATCGGGCATTCAATTGACCTAATCGGGCATTCAATTGACCTAATCGGGCATTCAATTGACCTAATCGGACATTCAGTTTACCTAACTGGGCATATATATATATAGCGTTCAACATCCACCCCGGCAACGCCCGGATCGCTCCGCATATATATATCAGTGTTCAGCGAATCTGAATCCGGATTCGGATTCGAGAAATGTCGTATAGAATTAGACTCGGATAAATTGTAAAATTCCTCTCCCACCCCTGCCCTTTTCCTGCGCCCCCTTCCCCTTCCCTATTGAATTTGCGATGAACTTTTAATAAAAAAGTTGATAATAAAAATCCAAAATACATAATAAAAATAAGAATGTTTAAAATTTATAGACCCCATTTATTACTTTGAATTTTAAAGAATTAAAAAAAATGAAAACATTCCAAAATTAGAGTTTCATAGAAAATTCCAAATTTTCATAAAGTTTTTGTCCGACAAAATGTCCCTCTGAAAAAAAGGTACCGGTACGCCGTACCGGCGCGTACCGTCACAAAAAAAGCACTGAACTTAACTAATGAGCCTTATGACGCTTTAATCGTACAATATAATTAACTGACAAATAATAATGTTCAAGATTAGAAAACAATGATTTGTTAGTTTTTAATTTTTTGAAAACCAAAAATGTACCTTTGGGTTTAGTGCAATAATATGATAGACTAATTTATTTCTACAATGAATTCCGATTGAAGGTTATCGGATTCTGCCCAGCATTGATATATATATATATATACTGTGCGTATATATAGTGGGCCTAATATTTGCCGATTGAGGTGATAATGATTAATTGATTGATAATGATTTGATTGTTAATGACAAGGCTGGGGTCAACAATTTATAATGTCCTTAGTATCACCGGTTTAATGTGGCCAATGAAGTAGGCTTACTATAATTACTTTCGAGAATGATACGAATGATTCGAGGTCGCCAGCTTGGATTACACCCAAGCAAATAATATTAATAAGGTTAGAAAAATCACCTTGTTGTTTTGTGTTTAATTAAAAAAATAAATCAGTTATTTGTTCACAGTGAATAGCAAATGCAATGATAGTAGTTATAGTGATTAACAATTATATAACGGTATTTATATTATGCTAAAGATGACTGAGGCTCAGCAAATAAGGAAATGGTTATACAGCTTATTTGTTAGGTAATTTTATATAGGCTAATGAGTTATGCAGAAATGGAACATAGAATTGATGCTGCACCCTATTAATAATAGAAAACATGCACGTACGTTTGGTACACTGAATGGATTAGGTAATACACTGACTTAGGTAGGCTAAAGAGTTACACATAAATAGTAGAATGCTCGATAAGTAAATTGTACAATGATCACAATAACAGGGTGATACAAGATTACAGTATTTGATACAACACTAAAAATAGGCCTACTGCAGTCTTAACGGGAAAGTTAGTTTGAACGGTATTGAAACCACTTTTGGGTATAGCCTAAAACGCGTTTCTGCGATTACAGTGTGTAGGATTCACGAGAATTGCTTAAGAACGAGGCACAGAGAGCTTACCGACAATGTTGAAATATCCCTGGAGATGGAAGAGATACTTGAAGGTTGACCTTGTAGACTGTAGGCCCGAAATGCCAAATACCTCTGGAGATGAAGAGATACTTGAAAGTTGACCTTGTAGACTGTAGGCCTAGATGAGGTTGATCTACAGATCTACAGAAGCTAAGGCTAAGAAAGACCCTAAGATCCACTTTAAGGTTAGCCCGAGAGAAAGGAAAGAGGAGGGGGCTAAAAGAGGAGAATAAGGGGTTAAGTAAGGAGCAAAACCTATCATTCGTGGGTTAACATTCATTCAGAAAAAGAAAAAAGACTCCCCATCATCATCCGCCGGCTACTGCCAACAAGTCGGAAAAATAGTCAAAGAGAATAGGAGAGGGGTGAAAGATGAAAAGAAGTAAAATAAGAACGCTTACAAACCATGCAAACACAGTCTTAACTCACTGTCATACCATGAAAACTACAGACATGCAAGTAAAGAGTGTTACAGACATGCAAGTAAGGAGAGGATTAAAAAAAAAAGTAGGTAAAGTATAACAAAAAGTGGGTTAGTTTACTCTACGAGCTACATCTACGTTCGTGTTAGTCTAATTTTTTTTTTAATAATTTTATTGCTGGCATCACACGCTGGCATTGATCGTCAACAGACTTATCCTCGACCACCACCCCCAGAGATCCTGTTGCTAATTGTTTTTTTTTATTTTAAACAACGTTAATATTTTTAAAATGCCTATCTAAATGGTCTTAAACATATTAATGCTGGTAGAGTGAACGACTGACGCGGGAAGATTATTCCATTTATCAATTACTTTAAACGTAAAGAAGTTTTTAGCGATATTAGTAATGAAACGTCTGCCACGCAACTTAAATCCGTTATTACGAGTATTGCTATTATCGAAAGTGAACAGTTTGACAAAATTCACGTTATCGATGTTATTAACGATTTTGAAAACTTCAATAAGCTCCCCTCTTAATCTCCTAGTTTCGAGTGAATGCAAGTCTAACTCTTTAATCCAAAATTCATAAGGCTTGTTGCGCAATGACGGAATTAGTTTCGTGGCGCGACGCTGAACCCTTTCTAACCTATTAATATCCTCACGCAAATACGGGCACCAAAACTGAACGGCATATTCTAAATGAGGCCTGACTAAGGACTTGTAAAGGGGCAATATAATATCCTTCGATTTAAATTCGAAATTACGCGCTATGAAGCCTAACATCCTATTAGCTTTTGCGCAAGACTCCAGGCACTGGTAGATTTAGGCCTACGCGTATCTAAGGATTTAAAAAATCCTTAGATACGCGTAGGCCTAAATCTACTTCTTCGTCAACGCTCGCTAACTCTCTATCACCCATCGTGTACGTGTAATTATTGTTACGAGAGCCTATATGCAAAACTTTACATTTGTCTACGTTAAATTGCATCTACCACTTATCCGTCCACTCCATAATCTTATTTACATCGTCTTGGAGCCTATTTCTATCGTTCTCGTTAACAACCTTACTGCCTATTTTAGTACCATCCGCGAATTTTGACACGTTACTAGTCAATCCTACATCTATGTCGTTAATGTAAATTACGAATAGCAATGGGCCTAACACTGAACCCTGTGGAACACCGCTACTTACATCCAACCACCCCGATTCACTACCATTAACAACGACCCTCTGTCTTCTAGCACGAAGCCATTCCTCTAACCAGTTAGCTACCTGACCGCGTATACCGTGCGCTTTAACCTTCGCATTTAATCTTCTATGCGGAACTGTATCGAACGCCTTTTTAAAATCTAAATAAATAACGTCAGCCGTTCTGTGCCTATCGTATTCGCGCACTATTTCGGGATCTTTTCCGTTTGATTGCCGCCATTGAAACATACCCGGAAATATCACGACTTAACCTAACCAATTATCAAGGGCGTACAGTTGATCTATTATTAATTATAACATTGTTTGTTTCTGGAATAGTATTTACTATTTACTAATAGATCAACTGTACGCCCTTGATAATTGGTTAGGTTAAGTCGTGATATTTTCGGGTGTTTCAATGGCGGCAGTCAAACGGAAAAGATCCCTATTTCGTTATAAAATTCTAACAAATTAGTTAAACAAGATCTATGGCGTCGAAACCCATGCTGACTACTATTAATCAAATCTCGACTTTCTAAGTGATCGATGATACGATCCCTAACTACGGATTCCAAAAGTTTACCGACAATTGACGTTAAGATAATGGGCATATAATTGCTTGCTACTGTGCGGTCGCCTTTTTTAAAAATAGGCGTGACGTTAGCTAATTTGAAGTCTTCAGGAATAATCCCAGTTTCGAGTGACTGATTAAAAATGTTCGTTAAGGGACCTACGATAACGTCTTTCAAATCTTTCAAATGTCTGGGGTAAAAAGCGTCAGGGCCTGGAGCCTTGCTAACTTTTAGCTTATCGATATAATGCGCAATCTCACCCTCGTAAACAGTTATTTCATTCAAAATAGTCTCGTTACTAAATGCAACGATATCGTCCACGTCGGGGACATTATTTACGTCTTCTACGATAAAAACTGTCGCAAAAAAAGTTATTGAAAATACCCGCCATCGCCTGAGCGTCGGAAGCCAAAGCGCCGTTAACATCCACTAGAGAGCCTATGTTATCTTTTATCGGCTTACGATTATTGACGTATTCAAAAAACTTTTTTGGATTATGTTTACTATCCGCAGCTATAAGTATCTCTAAATTACGCTTAGCATTCCTAACTGATCTTTTAACCTGACGTCTAAGCTCGATATTTCTATTAAAGTTAGCTGGCGTGCCATTGCGCTTATTAAGTCTATAAGCTCTGTTACGCTCGCTTATGAACTCGCCTATTTCCCTAGTCCACCACTTGGGCCTACCATGATTTCTAGCGCGCTTGGGCCTACGAGGAATAAACTCCCTTTCAATTTTCATAAAAAAAAATTTAAACGCCTCCAAATGCAAATTTGTGTCATTACCCATAAATAAGTTATCCCAGTCCACTACTCTCATCCTATCCGCAAAACTATCAAAATTGGCCCTACGAAAATCAGGGATTTCTATTACGTTACTATCCTGTGTTTTCTATCAATAACTTAAACCTAAGAATTTGATGACCACTACAGTACATCCTAAACTCTCGCCTACTTCCAAACCTTCGACTATATTTTCGCCGTTCGTCATCACCAAATCTAAAATATTGTCACCGCGTGTTGGTTCGGTAACCATCTGTCGTAAAAAATTATCTTCCATGAACTCAATCAATCTCAAACCCTCCTCATTACCAGTAAAAGTCTCGTAATTGACATTAGGGCAGTTAAAGTCTCCGACAATTATAATATTCCGATTGTCAATAAAGTTACCAAGAAGTGAGTAAAATCTAGTATCGGTATCGAGGGGTTGAACGGGAGGTCTTAAACAACAACAAAATTAAAACTAATACAACGCGCCCTAACTTCAACGCATATCGCATTAATTGCTGCCGGAAAATCTATCTTAACCTCGATAGCCCAAAGGGAATTACGAATGTACAGCAAAACGCCGCCACCAATCCTATGTAACCTGTCATTTGTAAAGAGTTTAAAACCCGGTATATCAAATTCCCCCAAGTTCCGAGTCACGGTATTTAACCACGTTTCAATGATAGCAACTATATCGTAGTTACCGAAATAAATTATCGCCTTAAATTCGTTTAATTTATTTCTAATACTACGCGCGTTACAATAAAAGACGTTTAAGTTATTTTTTACCACGGGCCGGCGTTTTAAACTATTTTTCACGTCGGGCCCGCGTTCCCCAGACCCACAACGTTTAAAGAAGGCTTCGACCTATACAGCTTTCGTACATTTTCGTCAATTAACCTACCTAGCCTAGCATTACCTATTTCACTAAAATGCACCCCCTTTAGTAAAAAGGCTAGGATCACTGAATTCGGACCACAGCTTTACGAAGGGTACATTTTCCTCAGCACAAATCTCTTCTAATTTAGTATTCAAAAATATCGTTTTAGACGTAATTCTAAGACCCAAACCGTGTCTAGGGGTAATACCTAGAACTAAAGACCTATCTGACCTCGCCTTTAGTGATCTAATTAACCCCTATATCTCTCCAAAAGGTCAGGCACTCTCGTATCGGGCCTATATGAGTCGTTGCCCCGGTGCCCCTTACCATCGTCACCAACATCGAGTGACGGGAGGCAACGTCAATCCTATCCACTTCGTTTCTAACTCTGTCAACCCTGGCCCCTGGGAGACAGACCCTCCTCCTCTTGGTTGGATGCCGTTCAACGAACTCTGTGTCCATATGGTGCACTAAAGAGTCCTCAATTAAAATAGTTTCCCCCTCATTCACGTCCCTTTCCAAATGGGCGAAAGGGTTCGAAACCTCGATAGGGGGGGGGAACTCCTATCACTTAACGTACGCGGCCTAGCTCCACCCTTAACTTCTCTAAATCCCTCCCCATCTACTAATCTCGGACCAACCTTAACCCCTTCCTCAACTCTATCCAACCTTTCCGATAAGCTACCTAAACTAGGAACTAGGTTACGTACCTCACCCTTCAAATTACTAACGTCTTCAACGTTAGTATTGGTTCGGCTTTCGTCAGCCGTAGCATTACCCCTGCCCTCATCAAGCGTTGCAAGTCTTTCCGTTACCTCACGTACACTGCGTTTTATGTCAACTATTTCCTCCCTTAAATCGCAAAAGAAACAAACTGATCTCTCGGTAATCGTCATGGGACCGCCGTTATAATCTTTAAAATCCGTATACCACCGGTTTACCCCACACTTAACACACGACGCTTTCTGCGACGGCATCGCGCAAGTTAAATTAGTTTATAACCGTCACAAGTATAAGTTAAATTAAGCCGGCACGCTATGAAAACTTCTAAATCGCTAAAAACCACTAATATTCAATTACTTAACTATAACAATGTGAATATAAACGCAAGTATATAAAATTCAAAACTTTCCAAAAGTAAAGTTATTAGCAATATGCAAAAGCAGAAGCAATATCAGAGAGCTCAGGAATGCGTCCGTTCAGTACAGAGTCTGGCTGACAATGTGCTGAGAACCGGTAGGGTTGTAGTAAAGAGGCCAACTAGACGACTAAGTTTTGATTTTCTTTCTTGCAGGAAGGAATTGTAGCGTACTTCAAGCGTTGCTTCGTTCTGGTATAACGGTTGAAGTGTGACTTGGAATGCAGCCGGCAGGAATTGTAGCGCACTTTAAGTGTTGCTTCGTTCTGGTATAACGATTGAAGTGTGACTTCGAATGCGGCCGGCTAAAGTCGGTGATGGCAGTGCGTAGAGAGTGTAGACGTTCGAGGGGGAAGTACGAGCGGAGTGTTGATAGAGAGTCTTACTTGATTATAGACTTCGTGTAGGCCCGACCAAAACCTTGAAGGAATAGCAGGCCACTCTCCGGCGAAGGCCGGAGAGCGGGTGGCTTGACGTGTGGTGCTGCTGACGAAGGATGCTGAGAGTGGTAAGACGTGACAACCAAGACGAGAAAATGGCACGCGAGAAGTGAGGACTGTGGAGAGAGGAGTGAGGAGGTGTATCAGTGGACTCAGCCTTTTATAACCTCTTAGGACGCCAAGTTTCGCGGCCTTTTTGAAACGCCTACAAGCGTCCTGTTGTTTCTCTGTCCTTGACAAAACCACGCGTGTTCTTCGATTCTTGATTATTCCAAGATGTTTGAGAATGGCGGGGAAAAGAATTAATTTGGCCGTTCTTTGTCTGTTTCTCTGTCTGTTTCTTTGTCTGTTCACTAATATATATATATATATATATATATATATATATATATATATATATATATATATATATATATATTAGGGTGGTCCAAAACGTTAAAGCATCGACTAAGTTCTCTCCACAAGGTTGGTTTTATGCCTCTTGGTGTGGACAGTATTTGTGCAAAGTTTCACGTTATTCGGTTAATATTTAGGGGTCGCCCCACTTGCCCTCTTTTTGAAAATTTGGGAAAATATATAGACAACTGAATAACTACATTTTTTTTTGGTTCTCAAAGAATATGAAAGAAAACAGTAAGACAATAGGACATGATAATGGGTGTATCTTCATTATTTCTTCTGCATCAGAGTCGCCTTGGATGGTATTGGTATCTGTTTTCGGTGGGCGGCTACGAGTTGTAGGAGGTACTGCTTCTGGTCCTCGTTTCGTGTCAAAGTGTCATTGTAGCGTTGTGCGAGAGCAATACCTCGCTCGGCAGCATCATTGACGACTTTCATCTTTAAGGCGCGATCTCTAAGTTCCCTGTAGTTCTTGTCATTTGGCCATTCCCGTGGATCTTTTTGAAGTAACTGGCGCACTTCCTCCTTACCTCCAACTTTCAAGGCATCAAAGAGGGTCAATGTCCTTTTCGTGACGAAGGATGCCACATCATTTTCAACACCAGCTTCCGCCATGTCGATTCGTCGGGGGCAGCCATTCTTTTGGGGATGTTGGAGGTGTTGAACCATTCTCCTTTTGGTATCAGGATCGATCCTATTATCGAAGAAGGCCAGTCCAATCAGATGCTCCGACAAGTACCACAGGTGGCGTCTTAGAGCTGTCTTCGCCGCTTGTGCAGCTCCTCCGTGTGGATATTTTTCCAGAAGATGCAGCATTTTGAGATCATTGAGAGGAGCTTGTGTCCCCATTGGCGCTTCATGCCAGTACTTGACGTAAATCAGACTGACAAATAAAGCCAGCTGAGTCACGTTTCGTTCTTCGCGTGCTGTGAGCTTGAATTGATAGTGAAAGAGGTAGATTTTGAGCGCATAAATCGCCTTCGCCATCCATCTCGCGTGGTGCATGGGACCCGGAGCTCGGATAAAGAGTTGACCACCAGTCTTTCCCCCCAGGAAGAGCAAAGATAGTTCAAGGAACTCCTTGTAGTCGTCACGAGGTTGGCTTGCCTGAAGAGCGTTAGGTAAGTAAGTGAGCATCTCTTTTCTCATCTCTTGGAGTTGAGGGTTCTCGAACAAGCTGTCCGATGCTGAGACAAATGCTTCGTGGGAGAGAGATGGCCATTCCTTTTGAAATCGCTTAAAAAGGCCTGTTTCAGGACTTCCTGTTGAGCCAAATATTGAGGCAAAGACATCAGCAAGTACGACTTCAAGTATATGATGTCGACAACCGATCCAACTAGCTCGTGACCCAATGCTTCTTCAATCCTGACACAGGCTCCGCGATGTAAACCCGTGTTTGACGCAGTGGTATCGAAGACGAGACCTCTCACATGCTGTTCCACGTTCCATAATTTCATAGTTTGAAGGCATGCCTGGGCCTGTGCTTCTCCAGTTCCTTGTTTCATCTTTGGGACACCAAGCAGCTTCTCCTGTCCATTGAATGTTATAAGGATTGCTATCCGATGCACATTCGTCTTCTTCCCTTCAATGCCGGGGAGAAGCTTTCCGTCCCAATGGAGAAGGACAGGGTCTTCTAGAGAGAATGATTCTAGGTCTTCTCGAGCTGCCTGTTCTCGCCCACTTTCTCTGTAGCGATGAATAGAGCTCCGAGAGCACGTCATCCCAGACAGATCATGCCCCGCGGCCTGTAATACAGCTCCAGTTACGAAAACAGCATTCCGGTCAGAAAGATTGGTGCGATCCATTGCTCCAATGACTTCTGGAGATTGGAAAATGTTCGTAACCTTGTTCTTGGGACGCTTTGGTGCCGGAGCTTCAGACGAAGAAGGAATCGGAACCGATGGTCTATAGTCGTCGTCGTCTTGCGAAAAAAGGGAAGAAGAAGAAGAGGAAAGATCAATTGATGACACTCCTGCTTCTTCCAAATCTTTCTGTGTTGCTTCATGCCTTGCCTTCCTCTTGGCTTCCTTCTCCATTCTGGATCGCTTTCTGTCCTCTTGTGTAGTCGTTTCCTTATCAATGCCAGCCATGCTGCAAGAATTGACGTCCTTGCGCTGCATGGACAGGAAATTTCGGTCCTCAACGTTGACGATTGTGCTCATGGCATCACTGGTTGCGATGTCAAACAGTTCCTGGATGTCCGCTTTGAAGATGTCTTCATTCATTCTATCGCTGGCACGTTGCCTGGTCCTGTGCTTCTTGAGTGTTTTGTAGCGGTCTAAAAGCTTTGAAAGCTTACGGACACAGGAGTTGATCCGTTGAGTTGGGATCCGCGCTCGGGTCCAGACTTCAATCACCCTCTGGCATGCCTGGTTCAGACTGTCGGAGGTGGTTTGCTTTTGATTGATGTGGTGGTATTGCCCCAAGAGGAGGGCGTCAAGGCATGTAGGGAGCCTTGACGTGGATAAAGTTCCAGTTGCCATCCCTAGAAGCCAAACTTTTGGAATTGATCGAGTTTGAGCCATCGGACCTACGGAAGAAAAAGTACATTATATAATATATATATTCAGAGTGGGGCGACCTCTAAATATTCACCAATCACGCTGCAATTTTGCACAGACCATGTGGACACTAAATGGACAAAGACCACACTTGTGGAGACTATCTAAGACAATTTTGAAATTTCTCCCTATGGATTTGGACCACCCTAATATATATATATATCGACAGAGACGCCTTCAGATACGGTCGCGATTTCCACTTGACAATGGGCCCACTGTTCATCGACACAACCGCGACCAAGATGACGTCACATCGCGAGATTCACTCAAGGCATTCCCTCTGCCCTGAACGTCACACCTCGACCTCGTTAAAAGGGACTCCCGGGCATGACACCTCAATCGCATTTCACCTTTCACCACGAAGAACTTCAGTGACACGAGAGATCTCACCATGTAACAACGTGTAACAGGCCCCATTGGCCTGGTGTCATTCACCTAACTTTATATAAAGACTTTTATTACCTCGAGCATTATTATAATATTAAAGTCATTATTCAAGTGCACATTTATACATTTCACTGAACTTCCACTCAAACAACTGTAACTTTTATTTGTCTCACATATATGTCATTGAATTTGTTTAATAAAGTAAGAAAACTCACTCTATTAATTTCCTAATTAATAACATTATTTGATCTAAAACGATCTGGTGACCCAAGCCTCAAGCAATCATAATCATTAACATTAACTAATTAACATAATTAACATTATTATACAGTGGACACACTTATAAGAGCGACGCTTATAAGAGCAGCACGCTTATAAGAGCGAAATCCCAGGACACGTTCTTGTGCCTTTGTAAAATCCGACGGTTATAAGAGCACCAGCTACGGATATAAGAGCGCTCAGATCTCAAGTATGGTAAAAATGTGCGCCAAAACCACTTTTCCAAAGAGATTTTTTCACCCGCAGGCTAAGATGTGTGTTGTGTAGTGGCGCGCTGTATGTCTGTTTGTTGTGTTGTATGCAAACTATGTGACGTGCGATCATAAGAGAGTGCTGACTATTTTTTCTTAAATGATTGGTTGAATCAGTTCAGTTGTGCTTTGAGCACATCGTGCGTGTGTTAGAAAAGAACCAGGATGTGGAGGAATTAGAAAACAACGATGGGGATCATCCGCCCCCACTGCAAAAGAAGCGCTGGGAGCTCTTGACATTGTCAGGCAATACGCAGCTGCTGAAGGCCTTCCCCTACGAGACATGAAGATGATAGAAGACCATTTGTCTAATTTCCGTGTTCAGTTTTCCTACATAGTGGTCGTTTCCAGGTCGATGTCGTTCCTGTTTGGTGTTATTGGTTTGGACGCTGCATTTGGGAGAATTGGGGTTGCGGCATTTGATACCACTGTGGTTGTAATATCGTGGGTGGTGTTGGATAAAGGGGTGATGTATGTAATGGTGTGGGGAATATTCCTGCGGAGTCCTGTCCTTTCTTGTTAGCAGGGCAAGCTGTGCTTTTATAGTTCTCATTTCCTCTAAAAAATATGTTTCCTTGCTCCTGTTGTTACTTCTAATACGGATAGGATCTGTTCTTCCCCTTTCTCTTCTTTGGGTACCCTTTAGGTGAAAATATGAGCACTCTATATTTAGGCATTTTCTCTCTGTCAGTGACTGTCTGCACATAGGAGGGTGGAAAAAGTGGCAGTTTAATCCGTATCTGCATCTTCCATTCATCATATCGAAGCATTTTTTTGGGTGACTGTACATGCAGTTTGCTCCATATATGCACGACCCTGTTTTATAGTATTCACATATGGCCCCTCATTTAATTTCCTTACGAGCCCTATGTGATTCAATTGCTTTTTTCTGTTTCGCCACGACTTCTTTCCTACTCAGTGTTTTTTTTGTCTTCGACGAGTTTTCATTAGTGTTCTTGGTATCTTCCTCTTTCTCTTTTGTATTCCTGGTATTCCTCCCTTTCTCTTTTGTGTTCCTGTTATCTATCTCTTTGGCGGGGGATATTTCATTCTCTGAGGCTACTTTTGCATCTCCCTGTAACGTAGCGTGCTGTAGCGTGTTTTCCTGTATTGCGTTTTCCTGCGCCTCGTGTTTGTTTTTGCCAGCGTTTCCTAGTGTCTCCTTGTATTGGTCATGTTCATTGCTCTTTGTACCATATTCTTATTTTTTCCATGTATGTGATGCACAGGAATAATATATATATATATATATATATATATATATTATATATATATATATATTAATATAAGAGATTCGAATCCCGGTGCAAGTGATAATAATAACAAGAGTTAGGGCAATAGACTCATTAGTTGGCCTGAGGGCTGTGCCATTTTCTGCCCCTTCAGGCTGATTATATCGGGTCCGCAAAAAAAAAGGAGCATGACGGAAATTGCTCTCACGCCCGCATTTTTTGCCGGACCCTTAAATGTTATATATCTAGCTAAAGATAAAAGAGCTCAGAGTTGTATAAAAAATTTCATCAAAATCGGTCATAAAATAAAGATTTTATGGCCACAAACGTGCAATGACTAAAAAAAGTGAATTTCCGCGTAAAAATTTAGTTTTTCTCATTTTAAATTATTTTTTTCAGATGCCTAAATAATTTTAATCAATAAAAATGATAATATGCCCTTTTCTAAAGAAGATAAAATATTAATAAAACATTATAGACTTGATAAAAATTATGGCGCAATAAAATTATTACAAGAGTTTCCGAATAAACCATGGTCGAAAGGAGGTTTGGACAAGCTGTTAAGAAAAATCGACGAAACTGAAAGTACTGAAAGGAAACAAGGAAGCGGGAGGCCAAGATCAGTTCGAACCGAAGAAAACATCAGAGATGTGGAACTAAGAATTTGTAGTCAAGAAGGCAGACCAGGGACTCACGTGACACCGTCAAGAATTGCTAATGAGTTGAGCATATCCGAAAGTAGCGTCAGAAACATTATTAAACGACCTTGAATTAAAACCTTATAAACGGATACACGGGCAGAAATTAACTGAAGTTAACGAACAGAAAGAGTTGTTTGTTCTGAACGCATGTTAAGAAATATCACTCCTTAAAAGTAGACCTCGGCTTTTTTACTGACGAAAAGAAGTTTACGGTAGAACCACCGCGAAATTCCCAAAATGACAGTGTATTCAAGAGTTAATTGTAAA
>JAJOZX010000439.1:0-32500 GCA_023014485.1 Bathynomus jamesi | reverse complement strand
AGCCGTTTTTATTGCCGTTTTTATCATTTTGCCCTATGATTCCAGACTTATGGAACACCCTGTGTGTGTGGTGTGTGTGTGTGTGTATATATTAACATTTATAAGGAAATTTTTTTTTCATAAAAAAGGAGTTTGTTACAATTTCTCTATAAGAAATTCGTTATTATCTTCAAAACATTTACGAGTCCAAATCAAAATTAATAATATAGGCCTACACATTTTTAATATCAATTAACGAATATGGACTTAATTTATATCCTAAAATAATGATTATTACAATAAACTATTATGGTTAAACAATATTTAAGTATATGGACCTTTTCCAGTTTGTGTACCGTTTTTCATATAATTTATTTTTGAGAATATTTTTGTTAAAACTAACGAAAATATCACGACTTAATCTAACCAATTATCAAGGGCGTATAGTTGATCTATTATAATTATAACATGTTTGTTTCTGGAATAGTATTTACTATTTACTAATAGATCAACTGTACGCTCTTGATAATTGGTTAGGTTAAGTCGTGATATTTTCGTTAGTTTTAACAAAAATATTCTCAAAATATAATTATATGAAAAACGGTACACAAACTGGAAAAGGTCCAAGTATATTAGAAATAATATATTCCTCGATTCTTTATTACCATTATAAAGTATATATATTACATAATGTTATTTAGTAATATAAAAAGAGTCGGAAAGAATGCAGAGACCTTATTGAAGGGATAAAGCCTCCACCAATAAATAATGCCTAAGACAATTATTTACTATTATCTATACGATTAATTCCTATATGATTAAGATTACATATTATTTAATAGTATAAAAGGGAGTTACTTATTAAGATTACTAGTACAGTTCCCGCCGCTTCGCTGACGGTTAGACAGGCTAAACTACAAAAAAAGAACCCAGCCGTGAAAATTTTGAGCTTCACATTGTGTCAACATTTCTGAATCTGGTATCTCCCAAAACCTCTCCACCCCCATTCATACAACTTGGGGGCTAACCCCTCCCCCATTACCCCCACCCCTCCCCATTACCCCCACCCCTCCCCATTACCACACATCCCCCATTACTCCCACCCCAACCCTTCCGCCCACCCCAACCCTTCCCCCCACTCCCACCCTTCCCCCCACTGCCACCCTTCCCCCATTGCTAAACTACAGAAAAGAACACAGTCATGAAAATCTTGAGCTTCACATGGCCGCCCGTAATACAATTTCTGAATTTTTTTTACAATTTCTGAATTTTTTTCTCACAATTTTTTCTCACAATTTCTGAAAGTGTGACGGACGGACAGACAGACAGACAGACAGACGGACGGACAGCTCTCTTATTATAGTATAGATTAGAAATTATGTCCTATTAGTTGACTATTATGAATTAATTATTATTATTATTATGGATATATGTATAATTTTCATTATCAATCATGTTTCAATATTATATACAGAGTAGTGAAAATGAGAATTAATGTAAACAATGTACGGGTTTGTACATCAATTACAAACATTCAATTACAAAATTCTCAGGTTTGGGTCCAATTTTTTTAGAAAAAGCTCGTAGTTATATACTGTAAAGTGTAAAGGATAAGTCAAAAAGATCTAGATATTTTTAAATTTATATAGAAATGTATTTATTAACATACAGTACATTTAAATTATAATATGTAATTAAAAAGATGAACTACTGTAATAAATCTAATTCGTGAAAAGTCATTGTTTTTACTTAACTATTATATACTAGTTGAAAACCTCAAATTACTCTCCATAAATAGATTTGAGCTCTCTTAGGAAAATTATGCGATGCAAAGTGATATACGAGTATATGTTAAGAGGGATTGCGTTTATTTCATGTTCTCCAACTTCACTTGTCTACAGTTCGTGGCTGGCGCCTGTAGACCTTTTCTTTCAAATGAGCCAGTAGTATGCCCGAAAAATGGACGAGTGCAATGCAATTGCAAATATTGCAATGAGTGCCAGTGCCAACCCCCCCTGTTGCAAGACCCCCTTCTCCAGTGCTAACCCCAGGGTACCAAAAATTGGGGGAGGGGAGCTCCCCCAGCAAGCTGGGGGAGTCCACCTGACATCTTTGGGGGAGAAGGTGGAACGGCCTTAGCCCCCAAAGGGAAACCTAACCTAAGCTTTAACCTAAGAAGGAGAGAGGAGAGTTCTTTATTCCACCGGAGTCAGTCGCATAATAAGCGTCCAGGGGCCCAGCATCTGATATACAGAGGGTCTGGAGGTGCCAATTACCACTTATTTATTTATTTATTTCTATAAGGATAGTTGGCAGATACCACCATTTTAATTAATTATTTATAGATGAGTTTCCAGAGACTCCTATATAATGCAATTATATGCAGGGTTACAGGCTGCACCATTTATTTTAATAACTTATTTATTAAAGGCAAGAGAAACTTTCTCCTTAAATTGTACGAACTAATTAAAACACATTATTTATTTATTTAATTAACAATAAGTGAAAAATGCAGGCTAGGGTACCCGGGTCAAATAATAAACAGCATACAACTAGCTTAACCGGGGTCAAAGGAAAATTAGCTGGGTGTGCTATGCATCTAATAATAAAAGAAATACACAGGACTCTTTATATTGCACATTATTCCAACAACATAATCTATAAGAATAATATTTAATTTACCTATAACTCAAGAGACCTGAATAGCGTCCATTTACACTAAAACCGAACCGAAAGTGTCCATTTACTTTTGTCATACATCTCTTATATAAAATGTCTTCAAAATCAGCATTTCTTTTTATTCCAAGAAAGACAAAAAATGCCCGAATTGTTCATTCTGACGAAGGTCAAGCTCTTCACTCCACCTTAGACTTACAGTTTAACGGGGAAACCGGACCACTAGCAGCCCAGCGTCTTAGACAATAGATCACCGAGGGTGTCCATTTATCTAACAACCAATTGCGCGGAGGATGATCGTTTACCGCGCGCCGGCTGCAATCGTAAATTTATTTTATATTTTATTTTTCTTTGCATGAATGAAAAGGATTATTATTATTATTATTATTATTATTATATATACAGACATCTACACATTTTTTCAAAATTAACACACACACCACACACACACACACCACACACACACACATTATGATTTCCCATCGCCAAATCCCTCCGTCATTGCCCATCTACACGCCATACAACTTCTACACGCACACACACACACACACATCATGATTTCCCCATACGAAAACGTCCAACCTAGGGAATGTTCTTTATTATAGCAACCATCAAAATAAGGCAACTAGTTGGTGCTCCAATTAAGTTTTTTATTATTAACGGGTCACAGAAATCTCCTACACAATCTGAAACAATGAACTGAATAACCTTTATCATCCTCTATATATACATATTGAGAATTATTATTATATTTAAAATAAACTCGTCAGCACTGCCCCATACACGATACTTTACGCTTCCACCTATTATTAAAAATTAATGAAAAATCTTAAAATCCCACAAGCGAAACTTTAAACCGACGTGAATTGTCCCGAAATCCAAATTTATTTTCCAATGTCGCTAAAATCCTTCATATATATATATATATATATATATATATATATTATATATCACAGGTAAGGTAATAAAACATGTTTATCACACGGCCGTTCTCTCCATTGTCCTCCCACAATTAATTTTGTAAAAATTATTTTCAGTTTCAGGTGATTGTAAAATCCATCATATATATATCACAGGTAAGATAATAAAATTGGGTGTTTATTATACGGCAAACTCCCCATCGCCCTTCCACAATTAATTTTTTAAATTATTTTCAGTTTTAGGTGATTGTAAAATCCTTCATATATATATATATATATATATATATATATATATATATGACAGGTAGGTAATAAATTGGGTGTTTATTATAAGGCAAACTCCCCATCGCCCTTCCACAATTTTTTTTTTTTTAAATTATTTTCCAGTTTTAGGTGACTATAAAAGTCGCTAAACAATTTCATATATATATATATATAATGGTAATAAGTCAAATGAAAAATAATATTGTTTTTGGCTCTAGAAGGACGCAACGGTTCGCTGGAATTTACATTGAGGCAGATCGGCGCCTGGTCAGTTTGCTTGACGCCTCAGAAAAACAAATTTTATTTTCTAAACAAAACTTCTCTCTCTCTCTCTCTCTCTCTCTCCTCTCTCTCTCTCTACGAATCTGTTTCACTTCTGAAAGAAATCTATGGAATGGATAAGTTATATTTCACACGCCCCCAGAATTCGGAGCTCGTCCAATTACAGCCCAATGGGTGGAGTTTGAGAACGAGCTCAGGACCTCTGGTTGGTGGGTAGTCACGCTTACACGTTATGGTTCACCCAAATTTCACCGACGGCCAATACTTTCTGCTTACGGAGGGCGTGAAATTCCATTACTACGACTTCTGTTCTTTATATCCCTACGTGATGAAGAACAATCCGTACCCCGTAGGTGCACCTGAAAAACTGGTGGGCCCCGCCATGCCAACCATCGAGGAATTCTCATCTAACTTGAGTGAGCGCTACTTTGGACTCTCTTTCGTAGACGTGCTCCCCCCTCGCGATTTATGGATGCCGATCTTACCTGTTGTTATAGATCACAAGCTCATGTTTCCCCTGTGCGTGAAGTGCGCAGAGGAGAACAATGGGGATTGTAATCATACACCCAACCAGCGTAAGATCAGAGGTGTATATACAAGCCCTCAGCTGAACCTAACCGTTCGCCATGGATACAGAATATTGAAGCTACATGAGGTGTGGAGGTTTCAGAAGCTACCCAACCTTTTCACGCCATATATAAACGCTTTTTTTTTAAGGATAAGGTAGAGGCATCAGGGTATCCGCGAGGAGTTGGTACCGAAGATGAAAAATCGGCTTATATTCAGCGTTACCGTGCCCGTGAAGGTATACAGCTTGACCGTTCCCAAATTGTTAAGAATTCTGGCAAGCGCTTTAGTGCAAAGTGATTCATGCTAGACCAAATCCGTACACGATTCAACAGTTTATGGTGTGACTCGCTCCCCTCGTCGAGCCGATCCACCCATCCGTGGCTGATAGTCATCTCAGAGCTTGAACCGACTGGACGTGCACTCCTGGAATACGATGGAACTTCCTATGAGAAGCATTCTCAATGCCGTGTACGATGTGTCCGTGACGAAGTCATTGCGCGTGTTCAGGCGTCAAACCGGTGCCATTAACTATGTACTTGAAACGACTTGTAGAAAAGCAAACTCTGATAAACGTAATGTTATCTATTTAAATGTTGAGGAGATGAATAGAGTCTTCGTGAGTGGGGTGAGGGCCGTTATAAAATACCTGCTGCAAGTGTAGGTCCAAGAAGGGAACAGATTAGTGATGCCCCCCATATGCCAGTGTTTGTACGTTGTGTATAAATAACGATCAGCCATGCATTGATATACGACTGATGTGGAAGAATGCATCTGATAATAACGTTCTTGTCCCCACGCGAAACCGATTAATCCTCGACCGAATGTTTGAAATCGTTGGATTCCGCAAGCTGAAGCATATATTAGACGCGCGTGTTACGGATATGATTATTTTGAAACGGTTCTTGAATACGCATACACCGCTCTGCTCGACGGGTTTATCGAATGTAGGAATGAACAAGGCGAGAATGGTCTAGAGCTGGATGCTTATTTAAAAGGTTTAGACTCTTCGAAATATCATGAACTTTGGTACAAAGAACTTGAGCGGTGCAGGGCAGAGCTCGCCGACACTGTTCACCCTGAAGAATTGTACCTCTATATAATGAGCAGCTGTCGTTACGCCTTAGAAGATTATTTCAATTGCCGCTATGCGTTGTGAAGAAGAGTTCACGATTGAAAAGCTTGGGTCGGTAAGAAAAAGAAAAAAACCCTCGATTGGAAAGGAGTGTTTATAAACTTGTATTTAATAATGATGTGGTTGTAGCGATGACCTCTTTATGCGTGCTTTTGAATGTATTCTATCCGTGTTTAAAAATAACTTGCCAACCGAATGTAAAGTGGGCACAAAATATTATTGAACGATATGAAGGCCATTTACATCGAGTATAGGTATCCCTATAACTTGAGCAGTGAAATAATGGTAAATCGTATTTACTGCGTAGTGCAAAGCAATAATGATGTGACTGTAGACTCGATTACGTGCGAGTTTAGTGTTTTAGTTAAGCGCAGTAGAACATAAAGCGAATGTATTTTGATATATATTTATTTTCAATATATTTAATTATTTAGTATAATTGTATATATATTTTTTCCTGTATTAATATGGTGATGATTATACTCCATCGTTTTGTATTTCTTATATTATTTTTATTTTCAATATATTTAATTATTTAATATAACTGTATATATATATATATATATATATATATATATATATATGTGTGTGTGTGTGTGTGTATATATCTATATGTGTGTGTGTGTGTATATATATTTCTCCTGTACTGTTATATTAATGGTTATACTCCATCGTTTTGTATTTCTTATATTATTATTTTTTATTGTATTTTTTGATATATATATATTTCTTCGTTCGTATTTCCTATATTATTATTAATTTTTATTGCATATATTCCTCGTTTGTATAGGATTGTGTATTTATTTTCTATATATTTCGTGAAATGTAATCCAATAATTCTTCTAAATAAACAGAATGTTGTAATGGTGTTTTATTTAATTCTTTTGGTTGTGTATATAAATGATATTATTATTTAATTACATGTATACCAAATGGCCGGTTACGCATTCTAAACCAACTGACGGATTTCTAAGCCAACTGTCAAGAATATCTGAATAGCGCAATCTGGCAGCTGAAAAATTAACTAATATATACACATGCACCTGCCTTCTAGGTCTTCTAAGTCAACTGGCGGGTTAAGCCAACTGACGGATTATGCCAACTGGCTCACAGAGCACGCCAAACAGTCACATTCCTTGAGAACGAAACACCGGATTTTATCGAACCCAATATGTGGCCGGCTAGTAGCCCCAATCTTTCACCACTAGATTATAGTGTTTGGGAAGCCCTGAAGTCCAAAGTTTACATCCCTGGTACCAATATAAGAGACATAGATGAACTACACGAAAGAATTCTGCTCGGCTGAGAGGAGGTGTCTCAACGATATGTAAACAGGTGTATTGATCAGTGGCGTCCAAGTTTGGAGGCCTGCGTTGAGCAGGAAGGAGTACACATCGTGCAACTTCTCAATTAAGACGAACAACATGCTAAGGTAAGCATCTATGAAGTTTGAGAGCTCTAGTCCCCTTACTTTTTTTAATATGACAGTTTACCTCTAAGGGGTCACTTTTTTTACCCACCCTGTATATATTTCAGGTTGTAACATAAATTCTGCTCGATTAGAAAACGGACGATAGATAATAGACTAACCTCAAGATAATGTGAAATAGTTTTAGAAATGTTGCAAAATACACGGGGCGACAGGTTCGCACAGGTTTTATCACGATACAGAATGATACAGAATGACTTAGGCTAGTGTAGGTTTAGGCTAGTGTAGCATTAGGCTAATGAATATTTTCTCCGGTGTTTTTCATACAGTTACAACGCCACCCCTACGATATCACAGTAATTGAAAAAACATGGAGCCCACGAAAGAGCATATTCGACATGTGATGTTGTATGAGTTCCATAAAGGATCTAACGCTAGTGAATCCGCAAGAAACATTCAAAGAGTTAATGGAAATGATGTTGTGAGCGAATGGATGTGTAAGAGATGGTTTGAGAAGTTCAGAAATGGAGACTTCAGTCTGAAAGATTATCAACGAACAGGACGACCAAATGAGTTAGATGAAGAGTTGCTGAAAGCAACAGTCGAGGAAAACCCAACGGTAACTGTAAGAGAACTTGGCCTGCAACTCGGCGTTAGCCATATGACCATTCATCGTCATTTGAAGCCGTTAGGAAAAGTAGTGAAAGTTGGAAAATGGGTTCCGCATGATTTGTCACAAGCGAATCTTCAACATCGAATCGATATTTGCACATCACTGCATTCTCGGCAACTGCAGGCACCAATTTTTAATCGGATCGTCACTGGGAATGAAAAATGGGTCCTCTTTGTCAATTTAAGCGTCGACATCAGTGGCTTAGCCGTGAAACAAAGCCTGAACCTCAGCCAACAAATGGAAACCATCCAAAGAAAATTTTGCTGTGCGTTTGGTAGGATATGTAAGGACTTATTCATTTTGAGCTTCTGCCAGATAACCAAACAATCACAGCTGAAGTCTACTGCCAACCACTCCAACGACTGAAGATGACATTACAAGAAAAACGTCCTGCATTAATTAATCGCAGAGGTGTTCTATTGCACCAGGATAACGCGCGCCCTCACACTGCTCGAATTACCACTGCCCAATTTGAGGCATTTGGTTGGGAAAAAAATACCTCATCCACCTTATTTTCCGGACTTCGCACCTTCAGACTATCATTTATTCAGAAGTTTGCAACACCACCTAGATGGACAAAAGTTGCAATCCAGGGAAGCTATCGAAAACGACGTGATCGCTTTTTTTAACTCGAAACCAAGGGATTTCTTCGAACGTGGCATAAAAAACTTTTCTACAGGTGGGAGGAGGTTATAGAAAAAGAAGAGAATTATATTGATGATTAATTTGTCATTATGTCATTTAATTTTTATTGTGAATAAACTAAAAATTCGAGCAAATTTGTCCTTATAAGTCATTTAATTTTTGTTCTGAATGAACTAAAAAATCGAGCAGAATATATGTTACAACCTTATATATATGAACGAAAGTTATATACGAGTATACAGTATATATGCTTTAAAATTTAAACGTAGCAGTGAACTAATTACACGATAGGCAAACATTATGAAACACTAAACGCACTGAGAATTGCATTAACGGAGTAAAATTTTTCATGGAAAGAAAAGACTTTCGATAAGCGATAAACTTATTAATTAATCTCTATATATTTTTGTTATCTCGCCTTTTCCCTTCATTCCCTGACGAGGTGTACTTCTGAATACACGAAAGGCCTTGAAATCATTTTTCTTTTTCATTGTGGGTTTGCATCATATATATATATATATATATATATATTATATATATATATATATATTCTTGGATTTGTTCCTCCCTTTAATTAGACTTCACCAAAATATACTCGTATTAAAAAGTTTAATTTCATATTCCTGAAAGCATCATAGCCACTTTTTTTTATGGAGAGAGGGCAATGCTCAGGTTTTCTGCCCGAATTATCAACTATTTGTTTAAAAGATGAAAAACTATTGTGTTCACGTCAGATGTTCGAGTTTATCTAGTTTAAAAAGCTATTTAACCAAACCTAATTTAATCTAACCTAACCCTTGTACCATCTTACCGAGAACGACGTAGTAAGTGTTTCGAACGTGAATGAGAGCTCGAAAGGGTGGGGTTGGGGGATGGGATGTTACCTCAAAAAAAAATTTACCCTCCTACAGAGGGATGACAAAAGTAAATAGACACTACGATGATGGTACTCAAGAATAAATAGGAAAGTTCATCAATGGAATGTTAGAATGTGTGTGACCTTTACATAATGGAAAGGGGGAAAGCAATACCATTCTAAATATATTCATTCAATAAATCTATTATTATTTATTGACTGTTACTTTCAAATACAAATGGTTCTGCGTCAGGGGTAGATGACTTATCGAATGAGCACTTAAAATATGCAAATGACGTAGTATGTCTGCATATATCATTGCTCCTATCAGTCATGCTTGCTCATAGCTATATCCCTGCAGAGTTCATGAGGGTATATATCTTGCCCCTGGTCAAAATAAGTACGGAGACATTCTGTCCAGCAATAATTACAGGCTTATTGCTGTCGCTTCCTGCTTCTCGAAACTACTAGAAAAACTCTTGTTACGCCGATTAAGTGATTTCCTATGGACATCTCCTAATCAGTTTAGCTTTAAAAGGTCCCACTCAACTGACCTTTGTATCTATGTACTTAAAGAAACAATATCTAAATACATTGACAGTAATTCAACTATTTATAGCTGTTTCCTAGATATAAGTAAGGCATATGATAGGGTGAACCACAATATTTTTTGCAAAACTAGAAGACAGGAAGGTTCCCATGTACATATTAAATTTATTGAAATTCTGGTATTCCCACCAATCTTTCACTGTTAGGTGGGGCAATGTACTATCCAAGTGCTTTGGCTCCTCTTGCGGGTGAGACAAGGCTCCTTGCTTTCCCCTATGCTGTTTAATGTGTATATCGACGGATTAATTGCTTCACTTAATGAGGCAATAGTGGGATGTTGTACAGATAATAACACAAGGATAAATAACTCAGTTTATGTCGATGATATGGTGTTAATAAGTCCCTCTGTTAAAGGTCTGGATCGGCTACTAAAAGTCTGCGAAGTGTATTCGCAGAAACATGATATTCTTTTTAATGTTACAAAAACTAAGGTTATGCAATTTCATCCTAAAAACTGTAATCAGCAAGCTGATATAAGGTTTAAAATGAATGGTGAAGTAATTGAGGAAGTACAAGAGTTTAAGTATTTGGGTCAGACTATTACCAGCTCCTTGAGTGATGACTCGGATATAAGAAAACAATCTCGAAGCCTGTGTGCTAAAGCGAATATGACCATAAGGAACTTTCGATTCTGTACAAGTGAAGCTAAAGACTCTCTTTCGTACTTTCGGCAGTAATATATACGGACAGCAACTCTGGGTGAATAATAAAAAAGGTTCTGGCAGAACTCTAAATTTGTTGTACAACAGGTCTTTTAGACTCTTACATAAATTACCCCCGAGATGCTCAGCTTTGCAAATGTTTGCTACCCGCAATGTCCCGAGCTTCCCGGAGGTAACAAGACGTGCTCAACACAGTCTAATGCAAAGAATTAAAAAATCAACCAACCCGATTATCCAAGCTATCCATGAGTCCTGCCATTTATCCTCTAAGCTATGGACCTCTTGGTACGAAAACGTCTCTCTGTAGCTCCACTTAACTTCGACATTACAGTATTATTTCTAATCACTTATATATATTTCTATCCTTAGTATATGAACTGTCATTGTATTAATAATATCTGTCATATGGACTATAGTCTGCCAATAAACCTTTTCATTTTCATTTTCATTTTCAAATCAAAAACTATGGAAAAACCGATGGTGTCTATTTACTTTTGTCCTCTGTACATGTGTGAATTATCACACACTGTACCTAATTTATGAGCAGTTGCCTACGTACACACACACATACACACACACACACACACACACGTGCGCATTTTCGCATAAGCGAGGTATCAACTTTTTAAAATTTATATATCTAAAACACAAACTAATCAAACCTTATTTAACATAACCTAACCTTAGTGTTGTCGTACCGAGAAGGGCGTAATAAGTGTATGGGACGCAAATGAGGGCTCGAAGAGTGGTTTCCGCTAATCTAGCGCAACTTAATCTAGCGTAACATAACTCAATCATGATTAACCTATCTTTTATCCGACAGTAAAATTGTTTCTATATTTTTGTATACAAATTTTTGAAGCTATTGAAGAATTTGAAGAATAGGGACCCCAGCCTTCTTTAGTTAGGCTTATAAGGCTAACTTACGAAAATATCACGACCTAACCTAACCAATCGTTAGGTTAACTGTACGCCATTGACGATTGGTTAGGTTAGGTCATGATATTTTCGTTAGTTAGCCTTATAATCTGTCAATTATGATTACTTCTCATTCTATGCCATTCTCATTCTCATTTTCGGTCCTCAAATGAAAAGGACCAATGACATCCTTGGCAGAATGGGTGGACACATCGACCATGCAGAAATCAGTTGCGCGAGTCGGTGCAGGATTTCAGCGGTTCATCCCCGTTTTCCTCCGCGGACAGCATTCATCAGAATCTCGACACACCAAACATCAAGATCAACATGAAACTCGGCTTCGTCATTCTACCATATTTTTTTACTTCTTCTTTAAGTTATTTCATAACCTCCTTTTATTCTCCACCGCATTCCCACTTGCTATACTATATCAGGTCGGACCACCTGCTCGTATTCTGGATGGATGTATCGAAACGATGCTTCGTAGAAAGATGAAACTTAATCTCGGAAATGTTTGTCTTCAAAGCTTATTTAATTATATTATATATATATATATATATATATATATATATATATATATATATATATATATATATATAGCAGAGAGAGAGAGATTCCCATGTAATAAACTAAAAATGGAATATAATCAGCTAATGTAATTAATTAATACGGATAAAAAAGTAAATCCGGCCAAAAATGAGGGAATTCATCATAATTTGGAAGATGTCTACAAAATGAACACAAAGCCAAGGCCTGGTTTGGACGTGTTACCGGAATAAATGATATCATTATCCCCGGCTGTACGTGGAGTGTTTACATGGAGGCAGAATAGTAGAGAATCTGCGTGCCATAATTAAGAAAAAATGTACGGAAATGAGCAGAAACAATCACACACACTTATAAATTCCATATATAAAGAGAACGTGCCTAAAGGCACCGTATTTTCGGAATTTTTATCTATATAAATTTCCATATAAGGTATTGAATTTGAAAGGTTATAAGCTAAAAATATGTTTTTTTTTACTTTTTTTTAACTTCGTTATTCAAATTCTGCATGTTGTTCTCCTTCGCTTGTGAGTAATAATTATAATCAGTGGGAGGGGCCGGGAAATGACACAGAGCTCAGTTAGTACGGCACATTGGCACTAACTCCTGGATTATTATCACCCAGCACAATCGAGAGTCAAACCCCCGACCTCAGTGTCTTTCTTCACTTCGCTTATAGTATAGGGGAAAGGTGTTACGCATTGAACCATGGTCGCGGACCTTACTTGTGTATAGTATACAGAGGACTGACGAAAACAAATAGACACTACGACGATTGTCCTCAAGAACAAATGGCAAATGTTATCAGTGGAATGCCAAAATGTGTGTCACCTTTACATAATGGAAAGGGAACAGTAACACGATTCTAAATATATTCATTCAATACATTTTTAATTATTTATTTACTTTTTAATATCTATGAAAAAAAAACAACCCGAAGGTGTCTATTTACTTTTTGTCAACCCTCTGTACAGGACGAAATTGACAGGAAAATAAAAATATATTTTCTCTATAATATTTTAATTAAAAAAAAAATCATATTAAATTATATTTTAAATTTACCTTAAAATAATAAACTTTTTTATAATTAATTCAAAATCTTAAACAATTTCTGTTGACTTAAAAAATATATTTTGCAGTAAGAGTGCAAAAGATCGTATCTCAGAGACTTTATAAATTAACTTTTACACATACCCTTCGACCCAAAAAAGGGTTTATCAACTCCCTAATTGGTAATGCCAAGTTTTCGCCAGTGACGTATTAATAAAGGTTGAACCTTGCTCGAAGAAGCGCCTCTTAATTAACACATTTAGCAATTTATCTAAAATTACTTTTATGGACGCTCATAATGAAAGTCTCGCAAATTTAAAAGTGTTCAATCCGCAAATACAACTTCATTATCTAAAATATATTAATATCCGATACAAAAGCGTGTTAGGCCTTTTAAAATGTATAAATAACTTAAGGTTGTCCTTTGTTAAATGTAATTCCAATAGGTCGTTGAGAAATTTAATAGATTGCATCTGGACCGCGCGCCGATAACACACAGATGTGTCGACAAACTTGTAGCAAAGTTCATGGAAACGGGATCCATAGGAGATAAACCACGCAGTGGACCTCCGAGGGCATCCACCGACGATGACACAGCCGCTACCATCCTCGCTCATTTCACAAACAGTCCCCCGAAAGTCTCTTCGGCGTTTTTATTGCCGTTTTTATCATTTTGCCCTATGGTTCCAGACTTACGGGACACCCTGTGTATATATATATATATATATATATATATATATATATATATATATACGATGAAAATAACCATGAAGAAAAAAGGAAAAACAGAATGGTGCCCAAACGTTTTTCATCTAATATTTATTCTCTCATATATATATATAAGGGTTCCTGAGGATGTAATTAGACGAAAGCGCTCGAGCACCATTCTGTGTTTCCTTTTCCTTCGTGGTTATTTTCATCATAAATATTATTCACGTGTTACTTTCGTGAAATATATATATATATATATATATATATATAGAGAGAGAGAGAGAGAGAGAGAGAGAGAGAGAGAGATATGCACCTCGGTCGTGCAGTGGTTAGCGTCGCTGACTACGAATCCATCGGTCCCGGGATCGAAACTCGGTGACGGCAGGCGGCGCGCAGCAAAAAGCAGCTGTTCATCCTTTCACATAATAAAGTGGTTGGTAGATAAAGGGGTACCCTGGGTAGCGTAGTGGTAAAACGCTGGGCTGATGGTGGGGTGTAGTTCGGATTCCACGTTAAACTGTAGGTCTAAGGTAAAGTGAAAAGCTTGACCTTCGTTAGAATGAACAATTCGAGCGGAAGCAAACCAAAGGTGTGTGTGTGTGTGTGTGTATATATATATATATATATATATATACTGTGTTGTGTGTGTGTGTGTGTGTGTGTGGTGTATATATATATATACAGGGATAGTCAAAAGTCCAGAAACATAGGAACTGTATATACAGGGTGTCCCATAAGTGCTGTCTCATAGGAAAATTTATTTTAAATTAAATTTACAAAATTAATACATTACAACTAAAACAAATATTAAAACTGATCTCTTGTTTTGGAACCTTTTTTGTTGCAGGTGGAATAACACGCAATGGCTAATATGGAAATGAGTTACACTCGTGAGGAAAAGGCAGAAGCCTTTTTCTCACCAGTGTAACTCATTCATATATATATATAATATATATATATATATATATATATATATATATATATCGGGTGGCCCAAAAAAACGCCTTCAGATTTGAACATCAATAACTTCAAAAATATGCAGTTCACACTTCCAAAATTTACATAACTTTTATCTCAATCTATTGATCAGCCATCATAAAAATTTCAGACCTCTTCATAAAATACTTTTTCCACAGCTGAGGGAACAATGAAGTATGGTGAAAAAACGAATATCATAAACTGAAAAATTTTATTATTCACATCTTAACAAATATGATCAATATGTCCGCCGTCCTGCTTACAAACTAATCTTAACCTTTTTTTCCACGACATGATACATTTTCTGATTTCTGCTAATGTTATTTTGTCCCAACATTCGAGTATTTTTTTCTTTAATTGTATTTCTGTTAACTTTTCTGTTTGGCCTTCATAAATCTCTGCTAGAGTGTTCCATATGCGATAACCCATGGGATTGCAATAAGGTGATTGTGGGGGGCCAGTCGTTTTTTCCAATGAAGTTGACTACATTCTATTGTAGATAATCCTGTGTGAACTGGCTTGTATGAGCTGTAGCGCCATCTTCTTGGAGTACCGTATGAAATCATTTCCATAATACAGACGCCGGCAATCAGGCAAAAGATTCTCCTCTAAGAGATTTACATAGGTTTCTGAATTAATTTTTTTATTTTCTGAAATGAAATTAATTTCCTCTTTCCATTCCACGATACACCTGCTAATAGCATGATTTTTTTGGAAAACCGACTTGTCTGGTGGTAAAGTCTCGATGGAGGAATATCTTTCTTACGCCGACCATAAACAACATCGTTCCGGGAGTTTCGAGCAATCTCGATGGTGAAATCTTTTTCATCTATAAAAACTATTTTTTTAACATCATTGGACGAAAATCTATCAAGAATTTTCTACAACGAATTTTTCTTTTAGCTCTTGCATTGCTGTCACGTCTTGAAACACGGATCCTTTTAAATGCTTTAAGTCCTACCGTTCTCTGCATTCTTTGTATGGAACTTCGACTGATACCTACATTTCTTGCAATTTTCCTCTGAGAGCAGTGTGACCCAGGTCGATCCTCTTGAGATAGGCTCATCATTTCGATAATTGCTATATTGTCCTGAGTGTAAACTGTTTTAGGCCGATCACTTCCACGCTTCCGTGCCGTCGAACCGGTTGCTTTAATTTTTTTAATTATTCTATTCACAAACGTAACATTACAAGTTATTCCTGGAAATTCCCTCAAAATTCTTGCCCCAGTCCATCTTTTTTCCAAGAAACACTTTTCAATCACCGCTTTTTCACCGTTAGTTAGAACCATAATTTGAAGGGTAAGTTTAAAAAACAGTATTTAGGATGGGCGTAGCCTATATCATCTGACGTTTTTCAGAGACTAACAGATTATCCATAGGCTAAGGAAACTACTGTACTTCAAGTCTTAGAATAGTTGCCATTCCAGCTATACATATTTAGGATTTATGATATTCGTTTTTTTCACCATACCCTAGGGTCACTCACTGTGGGATTAAAGGAATTAAGTCGGTCGAACAACGTCAGATAAGTTTCATTTAATACTTTTTCTTTAACAGATCTTTCGTCGGTAGCTTAATTATATATTCATTTAGCATAAAATTGTGTTACAAGAACCTGTTTCTGCGTTTCAAGAACATTTTTGCGGGTTTTCGCAGGTGATGGCACAATAAGCACGAGGTAGACCTACGTTGTAATTTATTAATTTCCAAACGTTCGTTTTTTGTTTTTTGTTTTTTAACTAATTAAAAGCATGGCACCCCCGTCAAGTACTTGCAGTCGCTGTGAAGGGAAATTTGCCGTTTACGCGTTTACAATGGCTAATAATAATGAACAGTTAGTTTGCAGGTGGTGCTCAAGCATGAAAGTCCTGAGGAACGAGTTAGAACGTGAGAGGGAGGCCAGGGTGAGGCTTGAAGAAAGCGTAATGCTCCTGACGGCAAAATTAGAACCCCTTGAGTCTCCAGTTACGACCCCTCCTGCCTCAGTTTCTACTAAGAATACAAATAGTATTAAAAGCCCTCTCTCTTCCCCTAGTTCCTAACCCTTCGTTCGAGTGCGTAATGGAGCCCCATTGAGAAAACCTAAGACTTGTCTACCAGTAATAACAAGCAATAAGTTTTCTGTTTTAGGTTTCGAAGATGCTGATAAACCGGAAATACGACTCGTTGGCGATTCCATTGTTCGAGGGCAGCTCGAGGAATTCTGTGGGAGAAACCCTCGTCGCAGGCGCCGTTACTGCTACCCTGGTGCAAGGGTGGAGGATGTAACTAATAGTGTTGACCATTTTACAGACGGTACCGCCAAGGACACAACGTATGTTATTCATGTCGGTACTAATAACGTTTTAAATTCTAGATCGGAAGAACTGCTGGCTAGGTACAGGGACTTACTAGAGCGACTAAAGGAGAAAACTAATGAGATTGTCTAAACAGGTATACTTCCTCGAATTATCCAACGAAACGATTTCTACAGCAAGGCGACCTATATTAACAATAACCTAAAGTCTCTTTGCCAACAGGAAGGAGTGCATTTTGAGAATTTTTGGAACAGTTTCTACGGCAGGAGGGACTTGTTCCTCGAACATGGACTTCATCTCAATGATGTTGGAGCTGCGCGTTTAGGAAGACTATTTCATAATACTGTCTCTTCTTTTCAGGCTGCCGTAACTCGAACGGTCCCAGCGTAAACTCCACAAATTTCCCCTGCGCTCGCGAAGGTGTCGCAGTTACAAACAATTTGAAGGTTCTATCCCTAAATGCTCGTAGCCTACGAAATAAAATAAACGAATTTTTTTCTTTAATTGCTTGTAAAGACTATGATGTAATTGCAATAAGTGAGTCGTGGCTTAGCACTGAAACACGTGACTTTGTAGGGGAGTCTTAAATTAAAGGTTATAGACTTTTTGTTAAAAACAGAATAGGTAGGTGAGGAGGCGGTGTTATGTTGTATATCAAAGATAATATTGCGAACGTTATAGAAGTAAAGCACACAATTCCAGAACCGAAAGATTCGACTATAGCAGAACTTAAATTGAACGATTTCAAACTTCTTGTTGGGGTTATATATAGGCCCCCTAATCAAACAGCTGATACGGACGAAGCGTTATATCGTGAACTAAAGAGAATAATCGGTAGTGAGCAGGCTTCAGTTATGGGTGACTTTAATTGCGCCAACGTGAATTCCGATACAATGCAGGGAGACGCGGAAGGTAATCGTTTAGTTAATTTTCTCGAGGATAGCTTTCTTATTCAAAAGGTTGGGGAACCTACGAGGTTGGACAGTATTTTAGATTTAGTAATAACTACGGATGATAGGCTAATTACTGATCTTCAAGTAATAGAACCGTTAAGCAATAGCGATCACAATATGGTAGAGTTTGTCCTCTCAGTAAGTCACTCGAAACCAACTAACTCGACTAAAATTCCTAACTTCCAGCGCGCAGACTTTTGTAAATTTCGAAATAAATTGTCGCACGTTAATTGGGAAAACGTAATGGGGAACTCCAACGCAAAACTAATGTGGGAATCGTTCTAAACGGTATTTAGGACTATAAATGAGGAATATGTACCGTACAAAATTAAGCGATTGAAAGTAAACAACAAGCACTTGTGGTTTACTTCTAGAGTAGGAGACATTATAAAGAGTAGAGATAGGGCTTATAGGTTACATAAGTGCGATAAGGCAATTTGTGGTTACGAAACAACTACATATCTCTAAGGCGTGAAGCGAAAAGTGTAATAAAAAAGTCCAAGCGCGAATTTGAAATCTCCATAGCTCGTGACGGTAAAGTAAACCCCAAGCGATTCTTTCAATACGTCAATAATAGAAATCCAGTAAAAAGTGTCTTGGGGCCTTTGAAAAATGTAAACGGAGATCTAGTTTCTGAAAACAAGGAAATGGCTACCTTGCTAAACGAATTTTTTACGTCAGTTTTTACTATAGAAGATGTAACGAATATCCCTACGGTCATAGACATAATACCTTTTGATAATGGTAATATTTTGGATAATATCGTGGTTAGTGAAGGGAGGTAATGCGCTATATTGATAAAATGAAAACGCGTAAATCACCGGGGCCGGATTCCATACATCCCATACAACTAAAAGAATTAAAAGATAGCATTGTTGTGCCGTTAACAAAGATTTTTAATGCGTCTATTTCTGAGGGGTGCGTACCAGATAATTTCAAGTTAGCAAATGTAACACCTTATTAAGAAAGGCGATAAAGGTGCGGCGGGAAATTATAGGCCAATCAGTTTAACGTCTGTTGTAGGTAAGCTACTGGAATCAATAATTAGGGATCGTATAGTCGAACACTTTGAATTGCATAAACTAGTTAGAAATACGCAGCACGGTTTTAGGCGAAACAAATCTTGCTAACTAATCTTTTAGAATTTTTCCAAAGCGTGGTTGACGTTTAAGATAGACATCGGGAGGTTGATGTAGTGCATTTAGATTTTCAAAAAACGTTTGACACCGCACCGCACAAAAGACCCATTGAAAAAACTAAGGCAAGGCTCATGGAATCAGGGGTGTAGTAATAAATTAGCTAGAAGAGTGGTTGCGAGGTAGGAAACAGAGGGTGGTCGTTGATGGAGCGGAGTCGTGTTGGGCTAATTTAGCGAGTGGCGTTCCTCAGGGTTCTGTATTGGGCCCCTTGCTTTTTCTTATATATATTAACGATTTAGATGTCGGCCTAGTCAGTATAGTTTCAAAGTTTGCGGATGACACGAAGCTGGGTGGTAGAGCGATTAATGACGAAGATAGAGGTAAAATTCAGGAAGATCTGAACAAAATCGTTGATTGGTCAGTCACATGGCAAATGAGATTTAACGTTGATAAGTGCAAAATTTTGCATATAGGTTCGCGTAACGGTAATTTTGCGTATAGTATGTCAGGGAAAGATTTAACAAGCGTAGAGCACGAAAAAGATTTAGGAGTTATAGTCACTGGTGATTTAAAAGTAGCGAAACAAAGTACAGCAGCGGTCAATAAGGCGAACAAAGTGTTAGGTTTTATTGCTCGAAATTTTGAGTACAAATCGCGCGATATTATAGTTCATCTTTATAAATCATTAGTTAGACCCCATTTGCAGTACGCGGGCCAATTTTGGAATCCGCATATGCGCAAAGATATAGACAAAATCGAAAGAGTTCAAAGACGAGCAACTAAGATGATTCCGTCGCTTAGGTCAAAGTCGTACGAGGATAGGCTTAAGGAGTTAAAATTGACTACACTCGAGACTAGGAGGCTAAGGGGTGATCTAATCCAGGTTTTCAAAATTATGAATGGGTTCGATAACGTAGATAGAGATAGCTTTTTCGAAATATCTCAATATAATAGGACTAGAAATAATGGGTGTAAGTTGACAAATGAAGGTTCGAGACAGCAGTTGCCAAAAACTTTTTTACGCATAGAATAGTAAATAGCTGGAATAGTTTGCTGGTAGAAGTAATTAGTAGCACGTCTATAAACATGTTTAAAAATCGATTAGACGCATATGTTGATAGATTGGGTATAGTTTAAGGTAGTAAAATTAAGGCTTTGTGGTGATAGATCCCACAGCTCAACACAAGTGTTGTGGGATTTAGGGAGGCAGCATCTTGGGTTAGGGGATACTCTCTGTCCTTACACACCCCATTTAAAGAGATTCCTCTGCCGAGCGGTGCCCCCCATAGTACTGTGAGGTATTGAAAAACTCATGATCTTCACTTGCCCCACAAACACCTTGAAATGGGAGACCCAAAATGGGTGCACACACATTTCTACATTACTGTACAGTCTTTACAGCAACACCTACACTTTACCTCCTAAGTATATATATTGTAATGCATATGGTTGTAAATTTTGACTTGGTCCGCAATCGATATGGACCGTGACTTATTTTTGGTTGGCAAGGTACTAGTATTGATGGATACCGTAATGAAATTGACTGGATTCTTTGGATCTGATATATTTGCATGTCGGTTATAAATAGATATAGAGTGTAACATATTTGTGGATAGTAGTCTATTATGACTTGATCCTCTGGATCCAGAGATTCTATCTTTAGTTTTAAATCGATAATTAATTAGTTTTAAATTGATAACACTGGCCAACAAAATGAAACTTTTTTTTCTCATCACAAACATGATCACACTTTTCTTAATGCATTTTTCGCGCTGATTCGGAATCTGGTTTTATTTGTTTTCTAGCACGTATAGTTATATAGATACACTGGTTTTGATATTTTAAGTTTTTGATATTGCTATAAGAAAATTTATGGATGTATAGATCACACTTAGGAATGCTAAACAACAAATACATCATATACCTTATTCAATGTACTTATAAATAAAGAATATATACATTATTTTATTAAAAGCGCTGTGAGTGTGATTTCCTTTTGTAAATTTGGCCTGGATTGTCACGATACAGCATCCAACAATGGTCCGCCATCATGCTTTCATTCCAATATCCTTGGTAGTGCTTCTCCATCATCTGAATATCTTGATGGAAGCGCTCTCCTTGCTCGTCACTCACTGCACCAAGGTTTTCAGGAAAGAAATCTAAGTGGGAATGCAGGAAGTGAATTTTTAACGACATTCGACACTCCATTTCTTTGAAGGCATCAAGGAGGTTCTTGACTCCATCCTTATACGCAGGTGACTTGTTGCTTCCAAGAAAGTTTTCACATATCCATTTGAACGCCAGCCAAGCCTTCAATTCCAGCGGACTTAGGACTTTTTCAAATTCAGTGTCATTCAAAACCTCCCTTATTTGTGGCCCAACAAAAATTCCTTCCTTCAATTTTGCTGCAGTAACCTTCGGAAATTTCCTTGAAAGGTATTGGAACCCTTCAGAATTGACTTTACCCATTGCTTTAACAAAATTCTTCATTAAACCAAGTTTAATGTGAAGAGGTGGCAGATAGATCTTTTGGGGATCCACTAAAGGGACAGACTGGACATTGCTTATCCCTGGGACATATGTATACCTAAGTGGCCAGTCACTTTTGGTGTAATGTTCTATAGTGGCGCGACTGTCCCACAGGCAAAGGAAACAACAAAATTTTGTGAATCCTGACTGCATACCCATAAGCATTCCTATAACTTTTAGATCTCCACAAACATTCCATTGATGACTGTCGTATTTATTACCTTAAGTAGTATATCCATATTGTCATATGTCTCTTTTAGATGGACGGAATGGGCAATGGGGATGGATGGCATTATATTACCATTATGCAAAAGAACTGCTTTCAGGCTTCTCTGCGACGAATCAATAAAGAGGCGCCACTCAGATGCCACATACGTCTGAGATATGGCTGTAAATAGTCCATTGATGTCATGGCAATAACAGAGAGGACCGTCTACTGAAAAGAATGCTGTTAATTCAAAATTCCGCTTTCGGTAGTAACTAATACGAACATTGTTCTCAAGTAAATTGTTCTCCTTTAGTCTTGAGGCGAGAAGCTCTGATTTCTCTTTAGACAGCGATAAGTCTCTAACAAGATCATTCAACTGTCCTTGGGTTAACTTTTTAGGCTCTAAATGTCTACCTTCAAAAGTGTACTCTGGTTCTGTAGATGGTCCGGAAACGCCAGTTGCACCTTCATCACTTTCCATGTCATCTATGATAGAATCTAGCCTATCATTTGGGGGAATTGGAATGGGCAATGTTTCATCATGTTTTACTGGTCTACGTGCTGAATCCAAGTTTGGATATACAATCTGGTGTTTGTTCTTGGCAGAAAACCCCATTAAGTTCACACTACAAAAATAACAGTCTTCATGATGATCTCTCGGCTCCCTCCATATCATGGGTATGGCAAATGGCATTGAAGCATTCTTTTTGTTAAGCCAATCACGTAATCCATTTGAACAGCCAGAACAGATTTGATGTGGCGCCCATGGTTTATCTTGGTCACCTAGATGGCAACCAAAGTATAGCTTGTATATTTTCTTAATGTCGGTTGTAATACTTCGTCGCTGTGTTTTAGTTGTCAACTGGCCGCATACGAAACAGAACTTGTCGGGGTCATTCTTACATTGTGTCGAGGCATGTTGACTGACCTGAGCAAACTATAAATTTAAAAAAAATGTACACCAACTTGACACAACAAGTTCTTGGACTGGACTGATCTTTTGACACACAAAGCACGGCGTTGTTGCCTGAATCACAATGCTGCTAGACGTAAAAGCTCACACCTGAAATATATAAGATGTATAATTAAGATAATTTAAATAAATAAGATGAATAAACTAAAAAAACACAATAAAATAAACACAATCAAATGTTGAAATTAGTATTTTGCCTATTTAAAATGGTTAAATCTGTGTAGTTATATATATGCCTTCATCTTGAAAACTATACGTGCTAGAAAAAATCTGAATGCAGTTTGGGAATCAGCGTGAAAAATGCTATCCAGCCACCACAAATTTTACTCTGATGAAAAATCTTTATTGACCAGTGTAATTATTTAGTTTTGTAAAAATTGGTCGTTGCCGATGTACAGGCAGTTTTTACATAAATTTCTTATGTTCTTGTGGTTCGGAACCCACGTAAAATTGTAGTTCCCCTCCGCCACCACGGAGGACATACACAATACACAATTACGAACACAGTTAGGTAGACCAGCCATGAGTGGATCCTAGGGTCTTTGTTGGTCTGAAACATTATAACATTTTAACAATAGATTGCGGTAAAAGTTATGTAAATTTTGGAAGTGTGAACTGCATATTTTTTAAATTATTGATGTTCAAATCTGAAGACGTTTTTCTGGGCCACCCGATATGTACGAGAGAAAGAGGTAATTTTATGATTTTCAGAAATTTCATGTTTCTCTTCTTTTTTCCCCCCCTAAAACTGTTGTAGACCTATTGCTAAAAACAATAATAGAGTAAGGCTCCTGCTATTTCTTATTTTCTATTCCCTTATTTTTTTTTTTCCTTTTTCAGTTTTATCAATGTGGCGAAATTGAGAAAAAAATTCAACGCAAGTTTTTTGGTTTAAGAATTTTATCAGAAATATTTTTAGTTTCATTCGAGAAGAAATTAGTGTTCGCACGGGATACAAAGTAAAATTTATGTCCATACCTCTCTCTCTCTCTCTCTCTCTCTCTCTCTCTCTCACACACAAATCTCCGCACAAGCGAGGTATTTTGAATTCTATATAAAGACTATTTGACTTAATTTAACTTAACTTAACGTTAGTGCCACCAAACGTGGTCCACAGACAAAATGAAGGTTTGAAGATGGCTTTCTGTGAAGTGCATAAATAGTGAGGTACTAGCTAAACTATCCTAACCTAACTTAATTTAAGCATCATAACTTAATCTGGAAACATACACAGAAAAATGTTTATAGATTTTTTTATAAAATTTTTACTCTTGCGCGGTACCATGCAGCGCGCATACACATCCCCCATATATTTATATGTCCGCCCGATAAGTCAAACATAAGGAAATACATTTAAACTAAATGGATAAGAATATTACAAATATAAAACGCGAATCAAAATAACGTCAATTCTGAATTCCCTCAGATTTCCTCTTTTCCACATGACATAAGTTGGTAAACTCTATTTGACCCAGCTGTTGAAACTCTATCGTGCTATCACTGATTTATTATCTTAAAAGGCATCCTGTAATCTTTTCAGTAATTTGCTTAAAAATGTTCTATCAACACAGAATTCCTTATCTGATTTAAGATTTTGTGTAAAAATATACCTTCTTTCGGAATCTTTGCTGGCTCGTAAGAAACTAACCCTCTTCAAGTGAAAACCAATCACTATTGTTGTAGCTATCCGGTTAGTTAGTGAGTGGTTAATTCGAGAGGAAACCCAACCTTTAAGGAAGTCAGATTTGGTTTACTCCACCCAAAATTTTTTGATATTAGAAGCTCTTAAACACAGTTTGATTGGCAGAGAAATCTTGTAAAATACGTTGGTCTAACACGCTCTTTTCTGTACATATATAACACTGGGGAACACAACTTTTGGTGACTTAGATGTTAGACCTGTTTCTGGGTATATTGAGGTCGCTGATTCTAAAAATGACATTAGTTTTTCTCCGTCAGCTCTGCTTATCAAGATATGATATATATCTATATATATATTTCTATATAATGTATATAATATTATATAATTGCTGACTGGCAATCACTGTTGTTGTCAATTGAATACAAAAGTATGATGAATGTCAGCAAAAATAGTGTATTAACATCAAACAAGCATAAGGTACGAAAAATATTTATTAAATTCAAACAAGCTTGAGACACGAACGGCAAAAAAAGTTCTTTCATTGAGACATCTCACATAAACCGCGTTTCTGAGATTTCTTGCGATGAGATGTGCCAGGACATTCGCGTTAGATGCTCCAGCAGTAATCTGCCATCATGTGAGTATCCCATCGTCCGCGGTACCGTTCTTCCATGGTCCTTAGTTCTTGGTGAAATCGTTCACCCTGTTCCTCGCTTAGATCACCGAGGTTATCTGGGAAACGATCCAAATAACTGTGGAGGTAATGCAGTTTGATGCTCATTTTACAGCCAAGTTTACAAAAAGAAGAGAGCATATTCTCCACTAGTTCACCGTAGTTATCGGCCTTATAGTTCCCAAGGAAATTCTTCACAACCATACTAAACGATGACCACGCACGTGCCTCAATGTTGTCCATTGAATCTTGGAAACGCGGGTCTTTCATGAGTTCCCGGATTTGCGGTCCATCGAAAATACCTGCCTTCGGCTTTTCCATGCTCAGCGCAGGAAATTTTCTACATATGTAGCCAAAACACGTCCCATCTCTGTTCAAAGCCTTTATAAATTGTTTCATCAAACCTAGTTTGATGTGCAGTGGTGGCAATATGATCCTTTCTGTCAACCAAAGCTTTTTTGATGATATTTTTTTCTCCAACCACCATGTTTTCTCTCAGAGGCCACTGTCTTCTCACCCAGTGTTCATCTTTAGCTCTACTGTCCCAGAGACATATAAAGCACGGGTACTTGGTGTACCCGCTCTGCTGACCCAGGAGAAAATTCACCATCTTCAGATCCACACAGATCACCCATTGGTGGTCTCGGTATGATATCTTTTCTAGGACTAGGGCGACTGTCCCGTGCTCTTCTCTCATACCGACTGAGTGACCAATTGGGATTGATCTGTATCTGTTGCCGTTGTGTAGAAGAACACATTTTAGGCTCCGTTTGGAGCTATCTATGAATAACCGCCATTCACTTGGTGTGTATTCCGATATGCCCATTTTCATCAGCAATCCGCGCACATTGTTGCAGAAAACTAAATCGTTCTCTTTTGAGAAGGGCAGTAAATCCTTTTCTCTGTCGCGATATAACGTGATTTTGGTTCCCGGCAGCAGTAAATTTTTTTCTCCCAGCCTGGAAGCTAACAATTCAGACGATTTCTTCGAAAGACTTAAGTCCCTTATGAGGTCGTTTAATTCGTGTTGACTAAAACCTTCTGCAACTGATGACGGTCCTTCGAAATCACTGTCATTTTGCCCACATATGCTTTCTTTGTCAGTAGCAGATTCATCATCTTCTTGAGGGAGCTCTGGAAGATGGCTGAATGATGGGACAGGTATCTCATCTGAATGTGAAACAGGCCGTCTAGCTGAGTCTATGTCAGGATACGTCCATTTACTCCGGTTACGTCCATTGATGCCCTTTATATTCACCAAACAAAAGTAACAGTCATCACTGTGGTTTCTCTGTTCTCTCCATACCATTGGTATACCAAATTTCAGGCACCTCCTCTTTCCGTTGGTCCATTGCCGCAGATGCTCCGTACACGTTTTACACACAACATGAGGAGCCCATGGCTTATCTTGGTCCCCTAGTTGTACTTTGAAATAGGCAAAATAAGCTTTTTTCACAAAATCAGTAATAGTTTTTCTCTGTTCAATGAACGTGTACTCTCCGCAGATAAAACAAAACACATCTGGATGATTTAAACACTTTCGTGATGAAGCCATGTCAACACCTGTAACAGGAAAGAATTCACGTTAGTACATGTACAATACACATGCAAAACAGCAACATCAGCAAAATCATAGCTACAATTTAATTATACAGATGCATTTAGATTTACGAGCAACTCATAATACCGTTCCAGAAGGGTAATAAAGTAGGTAATGACGTATGCAATATCTCAAAAACTAGAGCTGCTAGAACAAAATGGATGATATTTTCTGAATCAGTGGCATGAAACTATCCAGAATAAGGTCTAAAATCTCAGGCACCAAGAAAAAAAAAAATTTGTTCCCCAGTGTAATGTATACAGGAACTAAATTTGCCGTGTGCAATTTTTGTTTCACTCGCTTGAATAAGAGTTTTATTGTTCACTGGATAATGATAACTCCAGTGGTGATGAACCACATACTGAATCTCCGTTACTATGTTCACCCTTTATAACTTGGCAATGATGCTGCGAGCTGCTCGTACCCTGAAAGTGTGTTTGGGTAGAAGGGTGCTTTGAATAAAACAACGAAACGTTTACTTTCTATCCACAACATATATATATATATATATGATGAATAAAACCACGAAGGAAAGGAAACACAAAATGGTGCTCAAGCGCTTTCGTCTAATGACATCCTCAGGAACACTGAAGTACATAAAAAGGTTAAGCCTATATATAGGTTACAGAAAGAAAGAAAAAAAAAAAAAAATAAATAACATACATACACACACACACATATATATATATATATATATATATATATACATATCTATATATACAAATACATACATACATACATACATACATATATATATACAATAAACAGAGAAGTAAAAATAATAAAAAATTAAAAATTAAAACCTTAAAGGATTACCAGTGAGGCGTACAGATTTGTAAGGAAAAATATCAATTTTTAGCACAAGATCAAATGGATTATAAAAATACAAAATTATACTGGAACTCTGCCGGGTTTTAACACAATGCTGCCTATGGTCAGGTTTCGATATATATATAAAAAAAAAAAATAAAAAAAAATAAAATGCAAATTAAAAGTTAATCGATTTTTAGCACAAGATCAAATGGATTATAAAAATACAAATTTATACTGGAACTCTGTCCGGGTTTTAACACACTGCTGCCTATGGTCAGGTTTTGATATATATAAAAAAATAAAATGCAAATTAAAAGTTAATAAAGTAGAAGACAAGTTTACCAAAGATTTAATGTTTTACCCTTCTTATTTAAATCTGTTCATCGGAAAGATGAACGAGCTTCTCCAGGACCCCGCCACATACACCAAACTTAGGAAGAACCCGCAGGATGACGTCATCAAATCATTTAATAGTGGCTTGAAACGCCTTCTCAAAGATCATAAGAACTTAATTCCGCTTTTCATGTCCACTTCACCTGCTCTGCCCTACCTTTACGGTCTTATTAAAACCCACAAACCTGGTAACCCTATGCGCCCTATTATTAGCTCGGTGGCTCTATTACTTATAAACTCTCCAAGTGGCTTGTCAAAGTCTTGTCCCCCATTCTCGGAACTATCTCTGATTCACATGTAAAAAATTCCATGGATCTTACGGAAAAATTGAATAATGCACGTACTGAAACTAACGATAAATTGATTAGTTTTGATGTTTGTTCATTGTTTACAAAAGTGCCGATTGACGATATGCTTGACTTCTCTCCCAAGAATTACATAAGTATGACCTGCCACTACCTTCACACATTGTTTTGGAACTCATTAAGCTTTGCATCAAAGACTGTAAATTCACTTTCAATAACGAGTATTATCAACAAGTTTTTGGGATGGCTATGGGCAACCCTTATCGCCCCTCCTCTCCAATATTTATATGGAGTTTTTCGAAATTACCTATATTCCGAGAATCCTGGGGGTTGGCATCCCTTGGTTGCGGTACGTCGACGATATTTTGTGTATCTGGCCCATGAATCGTGACCTGGATAGCTTCCTCCTTCAGTTAAATGATCAAGTCCCCTCCATTAAGTTTACTTTAGAAGTTGAGCAAGACAATTCAATCCCATTTTTGGATGTGCGTGTACATAGGGAAAGCCCAGGTTTTAAGTTTAGTATCTATCGGAAAACGACAAACAATTTGTCCTACGTACACTTTTACTCGGGACATGATACCCCCACTAAGAAGGCCATATTTTCATCAACGTTTCTCCGCGCCCTTAGGATCGCCAGTCCGGAATACATCGATGCCGAATTGGAAAAAATCAACGGTATTGGAAGTGATTTGTGTTATCCATCTGCGTTTATGGAATCTTGTCTCAACAAGGCAAAACGAACTTTCTATCGTGTCAATATTAACACTCGTACTTTGTCAAAAAATATTTTAGTACTTCCATTTTTCCCGGGCTTTTTAGGCATTGCTAATGTACTTAAACTTTTGGATATTAATGTAGTATTTTCATATAACAATATTGTGAAAAATATCATAGTAAAAAATAGCCCTATCAATAATTCAGGCATTATCTATAAAATTGGTTGTAAACAATGTGATTCCTTTTACATAGGTCAGACGGGAAAGGATTTGCACACACGTATAAAACAGCATCAATATTCCGTTAGAACAGGACAGTTGTCCAGTGCCCTTTTTGTCCATTTGTCAGAGTTAGCCCACTGTATTGATTGGAATAATGCTTCAGTTTTATTCCATTCAAGCAACATTGTTAATAGAAATATTCTTGAGTCTGCCATTATCCAACTTTCAAATAACTTCAACATAAGCAAAGGTCTTTTTCAACTCGATCCTGTTATGTTGAATTCCTTTAAAACAGATTTAAATAAGAAGGGTAAAACATTAAATCTTTGGTAAACTTGTCTTCTACTTTATTAACTTTTAATTTGCATTTTATTTTTTTATATATATCAAAACCTGACCATAGGCAGCAGTGTGTTAAAACCCGGACAGAGTTCCAGTATAAATTTGTATTTTTATAATCCATTTGATCTTGTGCTAAAAATCGATTAACTTTTAATTTGCAATTTATTTTTTTTATTTTTTTTTTTTTATATATATCGAAACCTGACCATAGGCAGCATTGTGTTAAAACCCGGCAGAGTTCCAGTATAATTTTGTATTTTTATAATCCATTTGATCTTGTGCTAAAAATTGATATTTTTCCTTACAAATCTGTACGCCTCACTGGTAATCCTTTAAGGTTTTAATTTTTAATTTTTTATTATTTTTACTTCTCTGTTTATTGTATATATATGTATGTATGTATGTATGTATGTATTTGTATATATAGATATGTATGTATATATATATATTATATGTGTGTGTGTGTGTATGTATGTTATTTATTTATTTTTTTTTTTTTTTTTTTTCTTCTTTCTGTAACCTATATATAGGCTTAACCTTTTTATGTACTTCAGTGTTCCTGAGGATGTCATTAGACGAAAGCGCTTGAGCACCATTTTGTGTTTCCTTTCCTTCGTGGTTTTATTCATCATAAATATTTTTCACGTGTTACCTTCGTGAAATAATTTTCATATATATATATATATATATTATATATTATATATATATATATACTGCACAAAGTCGTCTAATAATTAATATGCAAAACGTCTTATTTTCATTAACTCGCGTCTAAGACTTTGGGTTTTGAGTTCTGGACGTAAAATTCACCCCATGAAAAAAAATCAGATTTTTTGTTATGTCAATTCAGTTTAGATTCAATGAGTCGCGCATGCTTAGTGAGAACAAAACAAAACGGAATCTTTATTCAGGAAAAACTACAAGAGACAGAGTTTTATAATATTTTTCAATATTTTTCTGTACAATTTAGATATATATGTCAATGGTATATTCATAGTATTCTAATCGGAATATATCGTTGGAAGAATAGAAGCTTTTTAGGCAAAATTAATAGAATTAATTTTATCTATTGCATTAGAGAAGTGAAAATGGCAAGTAAAAGTAATAGTATTAACAAATAATAGCAATAATAATAATAATAATAATATGATGATGATGATGATTTACAGATCTACAGAAGCAAGGACTAACAAAGGCCCTAAACTCCACTCTAAGGCTAGTCCGTAATATGATCTACAGATCTACAGAAGCTAAGGCTAACAAAGACCGTAAGATCCACTCTTAAGGTTAGCCCAAGAGAAAGAAGAGAGTAGAGGGTTAAAAGAGGAGAATAGGGAGTTAAAAGAAGAGAATAAGGGGTTAAGTAAGTAGCAAAACCTATCATTCGTGGGTTAACATTCATTCAGAAAAAAGAGAAAGAAGACTCACCGTCATCATCCGACGGCCACTGCCGACAAGTCGGAAAAATAGTCGAAGAGAATAGGAAATGTGTGAAAGATGAAAAGAAGTAAAATAAGAACGCTTACAAACCATGCAAACAGTCTTAACTCAACCACTCTCATACCATGCAAACTACAGACATGCAAGTTAAGAGAGGAAAAAAAGAAAAAAAAAGGAAAACGTAGGAAGAATATAACAAAAAGTGGGTTAGTCTACGCTACGAGCTACATCTAAGTTCGTGTTAGTCTATTTTTTTTTTAATAATTTTATTGCTAGCATATCACACGCTGGCATGTGACAAGCTGGCATTAATCGTCAACAGACTCATCCTCGACCATTACCCCCAGAGCTCCTGTTGTTAATTATTTTTATTTTAAACAACGTTAATATTTTTAAAATGCCTATCTAAACGGTTCTTAAACATATTAACGCTGGTAGAGTTCACGACGGACGCAGGAAGATTATTCCATTTATCAATTACTTTAAAAGTAAAAACGTCTTTAGCGATGTTAGTAATGAAACGTCTGCCACGTATTTAAATCCGTTATTACGAGTATTGTTATTATCGAAAGTGAACAGTTTGTCAAAATTTACGTTATCGATTTTATTAACGAGTTTGAAAACTTCAATAAGCTCCCCCCTTAATCTCCTCGTTTCGAGTGAATGCAAGTCTAACTCTTTAATCCTATCTTCATAAGACTTGTTGCGCAATGACGGAATTAGTTTCGTGGCGCGACGCTGGACCCTTTCCAACCTATCAATATTCTCACGCAAATACGGACACCAAAACTGAACGGCATATTCTAAATGAGGTCTGACTAGGGACTTTTAAAGGGGCAATATAATATTCTTCGATTTAAATTCGGAATTACGCGCTATGAAGCCTAACATCCTATTAGCTTTTGCGCAAGACTCCAGGCACTGGTTCCTAAATTTGAAATTCTTAGATACATGTACGCCAAAATCTACTTCCTCGTCAACGTTCGCTAACTGTCTATCTTCTATCGTGTACGTGTAATTATTGTTACGAGAACCTATATGCAGTACTTTACACTTGTCTACGTTAAATTGCACCTGCCACTTATCCGTCCATTCCATAATCCTATCTACATCGTCCTGGAGCCTATTTCTATCGTCCACGTTAAGAACTTTACCGCCTATTTTAGTATTGTCCGCGAATTTTGACACGTTACTGGTCAAGCCTACATCTACGAGTATGTCGTTAATGTAGATTACGAATAGCAATGGGCCTAACACTGAGCCCTGAGGGAAACCGCTACCTACATCCAAACACCGCGATTCACTACCATTAACAACGACCCTCTGTTTCCAAGTACCAAGCCATTCTTC